>JAQQPU010004725.1:40720-50855 GCA_029168905.1 Artemia sp. Kazakhstan ARC1039
ATTACCCTTCCGATATTTCAGCTTTAAATTAACCCTTGACACTACTAATCGTAGTAATTTACAAAAAAAAACATGTTCAAATTTCGTTCTATGGAATGGATCAAAAGCAATCAAATCAAAAGGGGGGGGGAGGAGAGAGATGCAAGCCCCTTGTTATTTTTTTTGGCTGAAAACGGGTCTATAAACTTGTAGAAAAAAGCGGCACGATTTTAGCGTAATTTAACTGAAGGCTCGATTTTTAAGTGTAAAATGAACAAAAAAAAATAAGTTAGTTAGTAAAATAAATTAGTTCTTCTCATCAAATATTTTGGGTAGTGACTGTTCTACTAGATAATACATTCGGGGCAGTGTCGGGACATGGAGTGCTTTTCCATCTACTTTCACAGTTGTATTTTTAAAGAACCGTTTCTTTCGGTGGTTTATTGTTAGTTATTGTTGATATATAATTAATAACATAACTGAAATTTATTGATATGTATTTATAGATATCAGCGGATTAATTCTGAAATAGGACTCAAGTACACTATCAACCATCACTTATCTGTGGCTTCTCAATTTAACCCGATGGTTTCTGAAACACTGTATATTTATGGACTATTTATGCCAATATCTGATTTTTTTTTTTTTCTTCTTATTGTACAATATTCAAGTTTTACTTTATTTTGCCTTTTTCACAGTTAAGTTTTTCAGATTGGAATGACGCTGAGAAGTTTTTTTTTTCTTTTGTTTATAAAATCTGATTAGGAAATCGCTATTGCTTATACTGGAGAGAAACTTTGGATGTCACCACTTTAATGGGATTGAATTGATCAGCTCTAAAACGATCAACAGAATGAGTGTTTATATAAGGAATAAAGACTACTCAAGGAAGAATATTCAGGCAGAGATCCTAATTGCTAGAGAGTTAAAAGTTGGAAGGGTTGAACTCGAACAGAAATCGAGAAAACTTGCTCATTCAACTTTCATTGTAGCTCAAACCACCATTTATTTTTACATGAAAAGTTCCAGAAACGTGAAGTTGCGGCATTGTTTGACGTGGCAGTTCTGATGTCTTTTACCAACACAATTTCAAACTGTTTGTAAAAAAAGTATTCAAATCAGCCTAACGCTCCAATATGATTACATATAGGCGGGTCACTTTTTTTGAATTTACAATTTTTTTTTCTTTTTTTTTTTTTTTTTTTTTAGGACAATAAAGATAAGAAATACACCAAAGAAAAACGGCAATCTATTTCTGAAAGATACGAGATCATTTTGGTCTATTGAGAATGCACTTATACTAGGTAATTTTTTAGCCAAAGGAAATTAAACCAACCATCCTCCTGTCCCTTCTGTCCTGTCGTGTCCTTTCCAATCAGGATCTTTCCCATCAGCCTCCTTTGAAGAAAATACATTCGTTTTAATGCGAAAATACCAACTAAGATACTCATTCTCATTAGCTAGCTTAGTTTTTTCAGAAAGCTGACAGGACACCTTAACGCGTAACGGACTGTACTATATTTATGTGCTATATTACACTGATTACCGTCGAGAGTTATGGATGATGTATTAAAATAAAATTTTCATAGTCCAAAAGTAATGGTGGACGGTCCATCCTGACTTCACACGAGTTGATAAATTCTTGAGAACTAGAAACTTAACGATACCATTTAAGGACCTGATTTTAACGGAAGCTCTACAACTCCATAAAGGTAGTAAGTATGAGTGCACAAAACCCATTTCTGTTCTTACTAAGCTAAAAAGATAAAAAGGAGGCTATTGAATTTAAATACATAGGTTGACACAATTCTTAAGAGACGCCTAGTTTATAACATAGTATATACAGGGTGTCTCAAAAAAATGTACTCATACTTAGAATAATGAGAAATCCTTTATTTATTAACATACAGTGAAATGAAATAGCTTCGAATATAGAAGACAAATGTGATTAAGGAATTATGTTCGCAAATGTTCGAATTGATGGCCATTATTGTCCAGACAACGCAGATAAAGCGCACCAAGGGATTTGCAAACATCACGAAACAGGTCATTAGGAATATCGCGACATTGTCTTTCAATTTCCATTTTCAAAGCTTCATTTGTTCTTGGTTTGGTGCGATAAACTTCGTCTTTGAGATATCCCCACAGAAAGAAGTCCAAGGGCGTGAGGTCCGGGGAACGTGCAGGATATTCAATGGCACCCCTTTGGCCAATCCATGTATCTGGAAAAGCTGCATCGAGGTGAGCTCGTACATCGCGATGGTAGTGGGGAGGTGCACCATCTTGCTGAAAGTAAATTTCGCCGTCATCACCAGACATCTCAGGAATTTGTGGACCAACGAACTCCTGAAGCAAGTTAAGGTAGCTCTCATCAGTAACCGCTCCATTAATAAAAAATGGCCCTATGATGCCCAGTGCAGATATCCCACACCACACTGTTACTCCTGGCAAGTTGAAATGGTGTTCAAGTGTTACATGAGGATTTACAGGATCCCAGTACGTGCAATTATGGCGATTAATGGTGCCATTTAATTTAAAGGTTGCCTCATCGCTCCAAACAATTTTGTGTGGAAACCCTGCACATTTTGCCAGGTACCATTCACAGAATTCAACTCGCCGGTCAGGATCGTCTTTTTTTAGGGCATGAATTGGTGTTGGAATGTAGTATTTCCAGTGCAGACGCTTGAACAGCATCCTTAATCGCATTAATGAATCACGTCTTAATTAACATGATTCCTAATCATATTTGTCTTCTATATTCAAAGCTATTCCATTTTGCTGTATATTCATAAACAAAGGATTTTTCGTTATTCTAAGTGTGAGTACATTTTTTTGAGACACCCTGTATAATAGAAGTATGATCTTTCCCTGTCTCACCCATTATAAAACCCGGACCGAGGTGCAAGTGCTCCAGAGAACATATAAACATAAGCGACATTAGATCTTTTCACGGGTAGACAGGTCAGATCTCTCTTGAACGCGAAACTTGGCTTCAACGTTGGAACACTAATTTTGAAGAAACTAAATTTAAATTAAATTGTTCCAATACATACATGAAAATAGGTAATTAGTAGTGCAATATTATTTATTAGATGTGTTTAGGAATTAAAAATAGGTTTCGAAGTCTCAAGTTGGTTGCAAAGGCATTTTAAGAAAGTTTCTGCCAAAATACGTGTTCCAGGGTAATTGGACCGCTGATGGCAGATCAAATGAGAGGAGCTGTTTGTACGCGCCGATATAACGAGCCTAATTATATAAACTGTGGTTTATAGTATCAAACTTTCTTCTGGAGCAGCTCCAGCATTGGCTATAACTATCCAACATCTTCTTTATCTTTTTTTGTGCATAGTCAAATTATGTATGGTAAGCTACATTTATGGTCATTCCTGGTTGAATTTTGAATTAAAATTAATTTAGTGGACTGTGATGAAAAACTTGAGAGCCATGGCTAATTGGAGTAAAGTCAAGACAGATAGTCTCAGTGAGAGACAAAGCTGGCATAACCTTTTTTCAGAATTGTATAAAAATGATGTATTTCGCTTGATAGACATGGGCGCCCATAGGCTGAATTTTAGGGGGAGGGGGGGCTTACCTGGTCTAATCGGCACTTCCAGTACTATGTAATTGAAATTTGAAGACAGAATATCATAGGTAGCGCAATAACGCTGCCTAAGTAAAGAGCGATATGGGCCCAATTTGTTGTTTTGTTTTTTAGACCAGGGCCCTTCTTATAGAAAGAAATGTCATAGGAACTTCAAAAAGAGCTCGGAGAGGGCAACCAGATTCCCCTCCCCCACGTCAATCACTTCCCAAAACACATCCAATCAAAATTTTTAGACGGCCATTTTGTTCAGCGTAGTTTAAAGGTCCAGAAATTATGACTTTGAGAATGACAACCCCCCCCCACACACACACACAACCCTCAGAGCAAGGGTTGTAAGTTATACCCTAGGGTGATATAAGGTTTCTTTTTATAAAAAGGGTGGTCGTATAAACCTCAGAGGAAGGCTCATTTGATTGGTAATCAGAAGTTCTACGGGCCCTTTTAACAGTCATAAGTGATTGGAGGTCAACCAGCCCCCCCCCGTACACCAAACATTTCCCCAAACACATTCAATAATAATTTTCGAGATAGCCATTTAGTTCAGTGTAGTTAAAAGGTCCAGAAATTATGTCTTTGACGATACCCCCCCCATATAGCCCCCAAGGCAAGGGTTGTAAGTTACGCCCTGGGGGGCACGTCAGGTAATTATCGAAATGGTGGTAGTACAAACTTCAAAGAGGGCTGATTGGATTGGTAATCAAAAGTTATAGTGCTTTTTTTAAGAGTCAAAGTGATCAGAAGGCAAATACCCCCCCCCCACACACACACACACGTTGTATTTTCCCGAAACGCATCTGATAGAAATTTTAAGATGGTCATTTGTTGTCGTAGAAACTTCGAAAAGGGCTCAGTAGGTTGGTAATTGAGAGGGCTACCGCCCTCTTTAATAGTCAAAAGTGATTAGAGGGCAACCATCCCCCCCCCCACGCCCATCATTTTTCCAAACACTTCCAGTCCAAATTTCGAGATAGTTATTTTGTTTGACGCAGTTTAAAAGTCCAGAAATTATGTCTTTGAGGATGAGAACCCCCTCACAGTCCTCAGGGCAAGAGTTGTAAGGTATGCCCCGAGGGCATTTGAGATTTTTATGGAAACAGTGGTCGTATAAACTTCGGAGGGGGCTCATTGGATTGGAAATCGAAAGTTGAAGAGCCATTTTCAAGAGTCAAATTTATCGGAGGGCAGCTACACCTCAACCCCACGTCATATTTTCCTCAAATACATCAGATAGAAGTTTTAAGATAGCAATTTGTTAAAAAATAGTCCAAAGATCTCATAACATTGCCTTTGGGATTGAAAAAACCCCCCAGAGAATGGGGGTAAGGGTTTTAAGTTATACCCCGGGGGGACGTAAGGTTTGTATGAAGAGGTGGTCTTGTGAACTTTAGAGGAGGCTCATTTGATTGGAAATGCATAGTTCTAGTTCCATTTTAAGAGTCAAGCTTTACGGAGAGAAAATAGCCCCCCCCCTTGATATCCTCTTTTCCCCATACACATTCGATCGAAATTCTGAGATAGCCATTTTGTAGCCAATAGTCCAAATAGAAAACAACAACGTCTTCAGTAAACAAATATAAGAAATATTTAGGCGGACGTTGAACTAAATCAAAAGAAACTATGAGCATGTGGACTTTCAAAAAGGTGACAAAGCAATATCTCAAGAACAACTTATATTATTAAGTTAGATCTTTATGAGTAAGTTGTGGGGGATTTTGAACTAGCCAGAAGGCACTATGTGTATACTTTTGGTACTACATTTACAGTTACTGTAACTAATGACACCAAAGGTGAAACTTCTAGGAAGTGTTTAGGGGGCGTTCCAATTAAACGAAAAAACTGTATACATGCAGGTTTTCAAAAAGGCATATAATCAATATCATAGGCAGCACCACTATAATAGCTAGAAATATCATTGAAACATTTAAAGAAGCTAATTCGATTCAAAATTAAAAGTACTAGAGTCCTTTCTAAGACTAAAAAAAGATAGGAGGGCAATCAGCCCGTCCCTCAAGCCGATTTATTTCCCAAGCACATCTAGTAAAAATTTTGAGACAACTATTTTGTTCAGCATAGTAGAACAGTCCAACAACTATCTTTTTAGGGATATATTGGTCACGTCAAACCCCCACAATTATGCCAAAGATTCTTATAGAAAAAAAAACCGAAAAGATATAAAATATTTTTTTTTTTCATGAAAATGATTTTGTCAATAAAAAGCGAACAGAAATTCATCTAAAAAAAACTTTTTCCACCAAAACAAATTTTTCGAAGAAAAATGGGCACAATTAAGCCAAAAATGGGCACAAATGAAGTCAAGTAATCATCCAAGGTTAAATCTCCACAAATCACTATCAATAAATAAATAAAACTCAAAATGAACAGAAATTAGAATAAATAGCCGAGTCAAACTCGAAACAAGCAAAAACTAACATTAGTAGGGCTGATAACCCCCATGCCTTCTCAAGACCAAAACATAATTTGCGCTTTACTGAAAACAAAATATGTTTAAATGTTTTCCCTTTTTTTTACTTAAATAAGTAAAAAGCTTCTTTTCTCACTTTTTTTTTACCCTTTTTTTATTTTAAGGAATAAATATCAGTATATGTATATTAAACTGACAATCCACGGTCTTTTTTTTTTTTTTTTTTTTTTTTTTTTTTTTTTTTTTTTTTTTCAGTAAAGCCTAAGTTATGTTCTGGTCTTGAAAAGGCATGGGGGTTGTCAGCCCTAGAAATACTTTGAGTTTGACTCGGCTATTTATTATAGTTTCTGTTCGTTTTGAGTTCCATTTAATTGTTGATAGTGATTTGTGGTAGTTTTATACTTGGGAGATTATTTGGAATTTCTGCCCATTTTTGGGTTAATTAAGCTCTTTACTTTTCTTTGAAAACTTGTTCGGTGGATTTTTTTTAATTAATACAAATATACGACACCGTCATTCAGAAGGGGGGGGGGGCTGGCGCCCCCTTGCCCCCCATATGGGCGTCCATGCTGATAGATAGTCTATCATCCATCCTTGGTCAGAACTGAGGTAGATAGGTATGGAGTAAGGGTGGAAAATCAGTCATATTTGGGGATCCTTTCTTACGCTTTCAGTTTTAATGTTGGTCTTTACTTAAACTGAAAAAACTTCTTCTCTTCATTTTTAGTTATTCAAAAATGTTTCTTCAATAAATGAGGGGGGGAGAGGAATCACTCTCAGCCTCTCTCTTTACGATAAAGTTTCACTTTTTTAACATGATATTTTGATATTGAATTGCTGCATCAATACGATTAAATATAAAATCTGAAACATTTTAAATTGTTTTTTTGTTTCTTGGAGCGCCTGCATCCCAGTAGAATCTTTAGTCTAAATACATTCCTTCAGATGATGGGACGTTGGGGATAAAATGCCCTCCCCCGTTATACTGATCTGAAGGGCCTCTCAGGAAAAACTGAAAAATTTGGGTCTAGAGAGGCGACTTTGGACCTTCAGGCAGCCTCTTCCTGCAGATGAATCCACCAAATCCCTCTAACAGTCCGTACACAGCTACGCAATGCTAGTACCAAAGTTAATGAAGGACCAAAAGAAAGATTGCAAATAATTGTCAACAATAACCATTAATCCTGAACAGACAGCAGTATGTTTAGGGAAGAATGCATTACCCCACGGCTGCGTGTTCTGAGAAATTGAAATTTACAATGCTTTTCGACTATTTTAAATAACCGACTCACTCAGAATTTAGCAAGAAAGCCATTTAATTTCCAACATCGAAAAAGAAATCAATCTCGAGATCAGAGGAAATGAAAGCGAGGAATCAGAAATCTATTTTAATTCGAAGCTTCCTTTTTCTATTCCTTCTGGTTTTGGTGTGACAGGCAACACAGAAATTTTTCGTTTGAAATAGACTATACCGTATACAAGAAAATAGCACATAATAGGATCATTATTTAGATCACATTTAAAGCATTTTGAGCTTCATTTGGCCACAATCCTTGTCTTGAAGTAGAAAATGGCCAAAAAACGCCACTTAGTTGCAGATATCTTTTGCTATTTAAAAAGGACACCATTACTATCAGCATCCGTTCAAATGAGATCCCTCCTGCTATTTTAAGAACTGGGGTTTGATACGGTTACCATTGGGGAAAAATGAAGAAAAACAAAAACGAATAAAACCACATCCTTGATAATCTTTCTTTGGAAAAATATGGAATTCCCGAAGATACTAAGCTGGAACCACACTAAAGGGATACCCAGACATATGGAATTTGGCTGTGCAACTTTACCTCAAGAATGCGCCTTTGCTTTTTCTAGAATTAACCACATTTCTCATGCTGTTTTTTTATAATTAACTTTGAGTTTAGTAAATATTAGATATTTAGAATCGCAATCAAATTATATTTGTTCTGCGTACGTATTGTTTCCGACTAAAGTTTTAATGGTACTATTAAGAAGGTCACTAATATTTTTCCGTTCCGCTTGCTATTGTTTAAATTCAATACCATGAACGGTTTGATAAACTGTGAGATTTTACTTACTTAAACGCAATTTTACCGGTTGGAGAAACGAATTTTCATTTCTGAACCGAAAGAGGCGGACGCAATATTCACCAATACAAAGGCAATTTGCGGTTTTCTGACGGTGTGAATTCTGACCATAGAAGCGAAGTTCAACCTGTCAGTACCAAGCTTTAATAGTTCCTTTTCTCGTCGCAGTCATATGCAATTACTTGAGCATTGGCATTTAAAGAAAAAAAGAAAGAAAGAAAGAACGAAATTTTGCCTTAGAAGAAGTTTATGTTGAAATATATCTTAAGAATCGTGAATCTTGTAAATTATTATTTAATTAGAGATAATGACCATGAAAAAGGATCTGTAATACAACTGGTCTGAATGGCGAGATTAATCAGAGAGGTTTTCAAAGTAGCGCATGCATGAAGCAGATATATTCTAAACCAAAACTTCAAACTATGCATTGTAAACGAGGGTTCTGAAATTGTCAAAATTTTAGCTCATTTTTGGTACTGAAGGAATTCAGAAAAAAAAACAATGAAAAAAAAAATAAAGTAAAGATCCATATATTCATTTCAAAAAGAAAAAGGGGTGGATTTGTTACGGTTTGGTTCGAAATAAAACTTAGACTTAAGAAACCAAGACTCAAATGGTATTTTTTTTTAATCAACATCATTTCTTGAAAGTTAATCATAAAGATACAAATCAGAAAAAGAAGGTGGATTTCATTCCAGAAACCTGTCTTATGGTCAGAGTGATTTAAGACTGACAACTCTAATCAAGTTAGATAGCGTTGGTGTCGCTTGTAAACTTCAGAGCCTTGACGAAAAAGCATACTTTAATTGGAACATAAACTTTATTGATTCTAATTGAGCTGCAAGCGAACACGGCACGTAGAGAAGCGATGGCTTTCCATTTCGTTTTAATAAACCAATTAACCACAATTTACTGTAATAACCAGCAGTCTCAAAAATACGAGATGCTAGTAACTGCTAATAAGTTGCGAAACTCGAAAGCTCTCGTAAACATGACAAGGTTAACAAATCGTGCAATAAAAAAAAGTTTTTCTTAAAACAAATTGCAACGAAAGGGCTTTATGAAAATCACAGTAAAAATCATGAAGATCGGGTTCTTTTTGATTGAAGAACACCTAATAATATAACCAATATACTTGGGATTTAAAGCTTATCAGAAATTTTGATATCACACCTGCGCCAAATTAAAACCAGTTCCATACGCGTTGAAGTTAGGAGTATTTTGTTCGCCCTTTTGTTCGAAGTGCATGTGTGGCACAAGAGCATGCCATATAAAGCGTACTGATCGTAAATATAGGGACCCGGAAAGCCGCTGAGACAGCAGCTACACCACAGGAAATTGGATCTACCTGTGAAAAGGCATATTTTCTAGGAAGTTTGTACAAGCTGAAGTGCCATTAAATTAATCTGGACAATGTTGGATTAAGCATGCCGTGGATCTCGATTCCCAGTCCTATTGTTTCGAATTGCCATTCTCACTGCTGCATAGCCTAGAAATAGGGCTTGAAAAAAAATTACTTAGCAGGATCCGACAAATACAGGAGTTGCCCGAGCGGAATGAAAATATCAAATCTGCAAAGGGACTGTTAAATATGAGAAACATCAATCTCTTTAGTTTTCAGGTGTTATTTTTTTTTAAGCATAAGATGAAAAAGCTGCGTATCTCTGTCAAAGAATATAGCTGAGTTGGAAGTTGATCAGGAGAAATCAATTTTAACCATAAAACAGTCAGCATGTTTAAAGCAGATGGTCGACTTCATATCAAGCAGAAACCCTTGGCCTATCGTCATAAAGAATAGAATCATTTTAGCTTAAATGTTTTTGGAACAGACAGGTCTTGAATATATAGTCATAGGCAGCGCAGTAGCACTGCTTAAGTAAAGAACGATGTGGGCACAATGTATTATTATTTTTTTTTCGTGGTCTTAGACCAGGGCACTTCGTATCGAAGGAGTTGTCGTAGAAACTTCGTAAAGGGCTCATTCGATTGGAAGTTGGAGTGGCTAGTGCCCTTTTTAATAGTCGA
>JAQQPU010004726.1:0-16845 GCA_029168905.1 Artemia sp. Kazakhstan ARC1039
AGTTGTTTAATGAAATAATCGGATTTTTTGCATTAGAAAACATCTTGCTTAAAAGAGAAATTACAGGTAAAGTTTTATAAATCTATGATAAGCTATTTGCTACTTCTGTGTGTTATAACCACTCTTTTATATATTGCTAATTTTGTTAATGAAAGAAAATGAAATAGGATTATTATTATAGAATAGTTTAGAAACAAATTTAAGTTTTACTCATCAAAAGTTATGCAGTTGAGAAAAAATTTGTCTTATTTTTGAAAAAAATACGGAAAAGAAAAAAAAATATATACATTTACAAGTTCTGGCTGCACTTTTACATCAGAAGTCCCTGGCAAGGCGTGAAGAGGAGTGTTCCCTCCATCTTGATCAGATGAGGCTGACTCGAATTTCTTGCCAGGTTGCATAGAGACTCCTGACTGGTCCAACGAACGTGTATTGGAACTAGCAAATCTGATGACTGATGGTCTTGCAGGTTGCATTGATGTGATATCATCCCATCTTGGTCTCTTTTCGGAGGGAGGGTGATCGCATGAATCCACCTCAACATCCTTAAAAAAGAAGAAAAATTTAGTAATGAAATAATAAGCCCTCTTTTACAGATAAATTGCCCTCTAAAGTTTATTCTGGTGTTTGTAGCACTTTAGAAATATTTAAAAAGCTTCTTAAGTAAAATTTGGAAAATTTTGAGTTTGGAGGGAAGGGAAGGAGGGAAGGGTGATTTCAAAACATCTTCCCCTAATATATTTTGACCTATAAAGTCAATTCTGATGTTTGTAGTGCTCTATGTCTTAAAGCTTTACAAATATTTAAAAAAGCTTCTGAAGTAGAATTTTGGAAAATTTTGAGTTTGGAGGGAAGGGGGATTTTAAGAACATCTCCCCATAATATAATTTGACTCATAAAGTCAATTCTGATGTTTGTAGTGCTATAACTATTAGCACTTTAGAAATATTTAAAAAGCTTTTAAAATAATTTTTTTTGAAAATTTTGAGTTTGGAGGGAAGGGGGATTTTAAAACTCTCTTCCCGTGATATAATTTGACCTATAAAGTCGATTCTGAAACTTGTAGCGTTCAATCTATTAGTGCTTTAGAATGCCTGCTACTTTTTACAAATCAATATTTTTCTGCTCAAATGTTCCTTCGCGTACATACATTCATCATACTGAACAGCCTTGGGAGTCCTAGTATGCTACCTAGGCTTGAATATGCTTTAAACAATTAATAGCTTAATAAATACGTCTTTCAAAATTTCACTTTGAAGGACGAAGATCGCAGAAACAGGTTTCAATTCATGACAATGAGCCAAGATATTACCTGCTAAGCTTTGGAAATTGCTGTATTGTTAAGAGGGATTACGTGAAAAGCCACAGTTTGAACGAAATAACTAAAACTAAAAAATTATGATCGTAACACAGCAATTGAGGGAGTGGGTTTTTGTTTTACATAATAGAAAAAAGCATAGTTAGAGTTTTCTATCGAATATAATCATTATATTTTAAGATTTTGTATTGTTGGAGGGAAGGGGGGGGCTAAGTCCCTCCTGAAATTTGAATTTACGAGTAAAACGATTTTTTTTTTTAGCATTTTCAAAAGAGATATCTTAACCAACCTTTGTGATTTGAACGAAATTCGAACTTTAGTGTAAAGAGCAAGATATTGAGGAGGGAGGCGACCTTTCATATCTGTCGAAACTAATATGCAAATTCTATTTTAATTTTTCATATACAACGAGCCAAAATCAAAGTGAACATGCCTCTCTTTTTTTGAATATTTACTAAAATTGAAATACATGGACCGTTTAATATTTAAAAGAAGGAAGCTTTTTAAAAGAGGTAACAACACGGTGAAAAAAAAGTGTAAGGAAGGAATTTCTTCCTTAACTTAATGGCGAGACAATTTCTTTTTATTATAATAATGAGAAAATTTTACTCACCAGAAGCTGCTTAGAATATTCCATATCTATGTAAATGATCGCAAAAATACCGATACTGATAGGTTGAATGAACTATTCAAACTGTTGAAAATCCTAATCTGAAAGCTGAATATATACAAAAAATAATTGAATATATTAACAGCTAAACAAGACGCGCTGGTTTTCTAACACGGGGTTTACCCTAAAAAGACATGTATACCATGAACTAGAAATCTAGTCCATGTAAATTGCGTCAGAACAACTTGTCCTTCATAACACGTTATGCAAAGCTTCTATAGAATAACGTTGAAATTGCTATAGCTTCCATAGAATCCAGAAGGCCATGTGAGGGAGCTCTGAATCTCTTTGAAAAGGTGTATACAAGGTCCAGAATAACATTGAAATTGCCATAACTTCGCGCAAAATAGTACCTTGGTTACTACTAAAGAGTCCGTTTAGTACAACAGTACCGAAGATAACATTAAAGTAAAAATAAAAGAAAAAACATAAAACAGAGAGAAAGGTCAAACTCCGAGAGAGAAATAGTTAAATGATTACAAAGAAGGTAAAGTAAAATAAAGGGAATTCAAGGCTCACATGGTGCTCCATGGTATCTAATTTAATACATGTTAAACAATGAACTGTCACTTCTTGATTATCTATTTATCAACAAAAAACCGTTTACTACGGATTATTTCGTAAGACAGTTGTAGTAAAGTGTTTTTTTTCTCGCTTATAAAAGTGTGAATGAAGCCATTTTCAATTATTTGATTTGTTTCAGGTTGTTATAAATCCTGACTTCAAAGTTGCAGAACAGACGTTTGAAAATAACGCAGCTGTGTGTAATCTCTACTATGGACCAACTTTTGCCACTGTATATAACTGTACTTTAACTAGGCCGTAATTTGTTTATGTCTTTTTCTGTTTTTTATTTATTCCGTGTCAGGATGGAAATCATGTTTTAAAGGTGAACATTATTTTAATTCACGTTTATGGTTAGTTGAGTGATATTAGTTAACAATGCTACTTTAGTTTAAGAAATACAACATAAGAAATATAGAAGAGTAGAAGTAGATGAACCACAAACGTAAATTTTGGAATCACTATAGCTCATATTGAATTTCGTTTGTCTAAATTTAAATAATTCAACTATAATATAGATGGAAGGATTGATGTTACTTTAAGACTAGATTTCATTTATATTTGTAATTGGTATTTTGCGTGTTCCCTTTATGATGTAAAGGAAGTAATTTGTGACACTTTCTCATTTGAAATTTACACCATTTTTTGAAAATTAACTTTAAAAAAAAAACTTTTCCAAAAAAAATACAAAAACTTGAAGGTTTAAATTAGATCAGTGACTCTAAAAAAGACCTATCAAAAGTCCAGACAAATTAAATATATCCCTTGTGCTAAGCCTACAATAAAAAAAAAATATAAATTTGAAATTTGTTTAGAATATTTTTGTGTGGTACAAAATAGTCCCTTATGCTTCTTATTAAGGGTAATTTTGTTTACTTTACTGTTTCTATTCCCCGTCCTTTTTTATTAATCCTCATTTAAGCAGAAAATAAAAATTTCCCTTAAATTTATACATTGCTTAACTTTAACCCCCTCTGACCTTGTAAGACCTTTTTCTTTTTGAAGTTTCCAAAGAGAATAAATAAATTGGAAATGGTTTGGAAATAGTAAGCAATGACTAACTTACTATTAGGATGTCCGTTGCAACACGGACACTTCCGGGAATTTTAAATTGCTTAGAATTGCAAGAAGAAGCTATTGGTTAATTCCATTTAATCAAAAAACAAATTTTTATGGAATTCTGTCATAATAGCGAAAAGCCTTACAAAAGTCAAACTTCGAATTCCGGTTGTATCTGAACTTATTAAGAGTCAGATTCTTATTTTTGACTTTAGAAAAAAAAGAAATATGTTCTTTGCCTTTGATGTCCTTCGGTGATTGCCTATCTATTGAAAGATTAACAGAGAAATAATTATTGTGCTTTAGATGTATTTCTTTTTAGGACTACTAGCTTTTTAAGAAAGTTAACTGCCATTTTTAATTCCAAATAAATTAATCGTTTTTTTTTTATTTCAATATAACTGACAGGAATAGTTACACAGAATAGTACAAATGCTGATATTTATCAAGTTCCGTCTCCACCTGATAGTTTCAAAAAAAAAACTCTTGAAACATAAATCAGCATTATCATTCCCGATTGTTGTATGTAACAGTAATGGATAACAGTGGCGTAATTTCGTCACAATTTTGGGTGGGGGTATAGTTGGAACCCGTTTTCCCAAATCAAGTGAAAATGGCAGGCAAATCTGAAAACCGAGGCAAACCGAGGTCTGGAAGGGACAGTTGCCCCGCCCCCTCCTATAGCAAATTATGTCCCTGATGGACAAAGAAAAGTGGAAACTGAAAGGCTCTAGAAAATGTCCGCTAAAAAAAAATCAGAAAATACCAAATGGAGACTGGCTTTCAAAATGACGATATGGAAATTTAAAGACTTATACATTCTGTATGAGCCACTTATGAGGCCTCTATACAATCAATAGTGTATATAGGCTAAGTTAAAGATAAATAGACCTAATTTAAAGGTAAGAGAATATATATGTAAAAAAAAGAGATTTTCCCGTTTTGGTCCATTCCAAAATATCAAAACGAATCTTTCAGTGTTTTTTTTAGTGGGGATTTTAAGTGGGGAATTTTTTTTTTCTTTTATCATGCCACCTAGACAAAAAAAAAATAATAATCGCTAATTATAATCGTGTTGTGTAAATCACCCTAGACCTAAGTTAAAGGTAAGAGAAAACATCAAAAACAAGAGATTTTCCCTTTTGGGCCATTCACAAATATCAAAACGAATCTTGAAGGATTTGTTTTGAAAAAAAACACCCCACAGAAGTGGATTGTTTGTTTTAGTCGGAATTTTAAGTGGGGAATTGTTTTGTTTTCTTTTATCATTTCACCTAGACAAAAAAAAAATTAGTAATCACTAATTATGATCCTATTGTGTAAATCACCCTCCACCTAAGTTCAAAGAGCCAAATACCATTCTTACATGCATAAAAAATCCAGTAAACATCAGGAATGCTGGGATTAAAAATATCATCCAGACAAAATTAACAATAACTTTCAATTACAAATACCTAATTATGGGCAGCGCAATAGCGCTGCCTAAGTAAAGAACAATGTTGACACAATGTATTATTTATTTTTTGGTTTCTTTCTTTCTTTTAGACCAGAGCACTTCGTATGGAAGGAGTTGTTGTAGAAACTTCGAAAAGGGCTCATTCAATTGGAAATTGGAAGGGTTTGTGCTCTTTTTAATAGCCGAAAGTGATTGGAACGTAACTAACACCCCTTCCACGCCCATCATTTTCCCAAACACACCCAATAAAAATTTTGAGATTGCTATTTTGTTCAACGTAGTTGAAAGACCTGGATATTAAGTTTTTGAGGAGGACACTCCCCCCACAGCCCTCGGGACAAGCGTTGTAAGTTATACCCTGGGGGTATATAAGGTTTTTATAGAAAGCATTGTCATAAAAGCTTCAGAAAGGGCTCATTCAATTGAAAATTGAAAGGGCTAGGGCCCTTTTTAATAGTTGAAAGTGATTGGAGGGCAATTAACTCCCCTCTCACGCCCACCATTCCCCAAACATATGCAATCAAAATTTTGAGATATCCATTTTTTTAACGTAGTTGAAAGTTCCGGAAATTAGGTCTTTGAGGATGATAACCCCTCAGAGCCCTCAGGGCAAGGGTTGTAAGTTATGCCCTGCGGGCATATAAGTTTTTTAAAGAAACCGTTGTCGTAGAAACTTCAAAAAGGGCTTATTCGATTGGAAATTGAAAGGGCTATTGTTTAAAAAAGCTCTTTACGCTAAGTTTTTTATTGTTTAAAAAAAATAGAGTTGTGAGAAATTCAAACTTTAGCATAAAGAGTGACGCGTTGAGGAGGGCACAGCCCCTTTCATATACGGAATAATTTCTGTTCGTTTTAAGTTTTAACGTCGTTCCTTACTTTCAGTTAAAAAAACTTGTTTTTTTAATTTAATTTTTGAACGTTTTTGAATTAAGGCAGGTTTTGATTTTGGCTCACCGTATATGAAAAATTAAAACAAAATTTGTATATAAATTTTACTTTTTTTTGGTTAAATGGCTTTCTCGAAACTTGTTTAATTTTATTTATGAACGTTTTTATTAGTAATAAATATACGTAATTTACGAATTAACTTACATAACGAACTTCTATATTAATTTATTTTTAATGCGTATATTAGGGGGTTCGCCCCCTAGTTAATACCTTGCTCTTTAAGCTAAAGTTCGAATTTTGTTCCGATTCTTTAAAAATGACCCCTTAATCACAAAGGCTGTTAATTAGAATAAATAGCTCTTATGAAAGTACTAAAAAATATTTGGCTTAAAGAGCAAGGTATTGATTAGGGGGTGAACCCAATCATATACTTACTATTTTCTGTTCGTTTTAAGTTTTGATGTTGCTCCTTACTTTCAGTTGAAAAACTTGTTTTTTTTTTATTTAATTTCTGATCTTTTTCTTTAATAATGCTGGAAAATCCGGCACCCCCTTCATAGCAATGTCTCCTCCCCCATGAAAACTTCTTTCATGGAAAGATCCTCCCAAATAACCCCCGACCCACCCACCTACCAGAAGAAATCCCCCCTGAAAACGTCTGTATACTTCCCAATAACCAATACTGTATGTTAACATTGGGTAAAGTTCATAACTTTCAGCCCTCCCCCCGGGGACTTCGGAGGATTAAGTCATCCTAAAAGACATAGTTATCATATTTTCGACCATACTGAACAAAATGGCTATCTCAAAATTTTGATCGGGTGACTTTGGGAAAAAAATGAACCTGGGATGGGTCTAGTTGCCCTCCATTTTTTGGTCACTTAAAAAGGGCACTAGAACGTTTAATTTCCGTTCCAATGAGCCCTCCCATGATATTCTAGGACCACTGGGTCGATACGATCACCCCTGGGGAAAAAAAACAAATAAACACGCATCCGTGATCTTTCTTCTGGCAAAAAATGCAAAGTTCCATGTTTTTGTAGATAGGTGCTTGAAACCTCTACAGCAGGGTTCTTTGATACGCTGAATATGATGGTGTGATTTTCAATAAGGTTCTATAGCTTTTAGGGCGTCTTTCCTCCTTTTTTCTAAAATCAGCCACATTTTCTCAGGCACGTAACTTTTGATGGGTAAGACTAAACTTGATGAAACTTATATATTTGAAATCAGAATTGAAATCTGATTCTTTTGATATACCTATTAGTATCAAAATTTCGTTTTTTAGAGTTTCGGTTACCAATGAGTCGGGGCGCTCCTTACCATGAACTGTTTGAAAGAAGGTGGTATTAGTGTTTGTTAATATATTTTTTTTTTGGGTCGTTTTTATTGTGGAACATGCTCAACCGGAATGACAAAGAGTTTCTCAAGAGCCGCACTTTCATGACGAAAGAGCCTTGTAGGTTACCGACCGTTATCTTAAGGTAAAAAGTTATCAACTTCCATATGAACTATGTACTGCTAATGCCAGGTTCAGATGCGTAGGGAATCCGATGAGGAAGTCTGATCGGTACGAAAGGAAAAATGTTCAAATGATAGGTCAATATTTTTCCGAGAAGCGCATATAGCATGTACTTTTTTGCCAGATATCCTCCTTTCTCTTGTTTGTTTTATATACAAGAGAACAAGAGCCACCAAATCTCGTATTTTCTTGTGCTCAACAATTGATATGCTTTCCAATTTCAAAAACGTTCGCTCATTTTTGTTCGGCAATAAACGAAAAACTTATCGGTACCAGGGGTGAATCCAAGGGAGATAACGAAGATACATCCCCTCCCCCTGAAATTTGGGAAATATGTCCTGTTGGGTCGACATTCTTGTAGATCTTGAGTAATACTAAAGGATAATTTACGCTGTAAATCTTATTGTGATGAGGATAAAAACTGAATGATTTATTCATTTTATACAATAAAATTTAAAACAAAATTGTCATAAAAAGCCAACCAAATTCATAATGCGCTTTAATCCCATTGATGCAGAGTAATGTATGACAACAAGTAGGTAATGTGCGACGATCTCCACACGAGAGTTTTTGTTTTGTGAAAATGCAGTGGGAACAATGCCAGGCTGCTGCCAAGTAAGGTTCAAGAAAGTAATCTTGTCACTGGAACAAAAAGAATAAGATGAACAAATTTTATGAGACTAGATGGGTGGAGCATTTAAAAGCAATAGTTTTGATCAGAAAGATGTTCATTATTACGTGTAAGGCTATGAGATAAATTCAAGAACATCCTGATTCAGATTCTGAATCTTCAAGCAAAGCTTATTCTTTGCTGTCTGCTATTGAGAGATGCAGTTTTGGTTGCAGATATGGTTACTGTCAACAAAGTTTTTAGTCTGTCTCACAATTTGTTGACATCTTTGAAATCAGAAAAAATAAATCTCGTATGCTTTCTTAAACATGCTGACGAACCTAAGAGCAAGGTTAGAGACATGAGAGAGAGGATTCATGCTATGTTTCATCCACTTTTTATTGAAGGGACTGAACTGTGTCAAGATTATGAATGAGCATTAGAGTGCCCAGATGAGCTCCAAAACAAATGTATAGGAATCATTACGCAACAGCGTCAGAGGATCCTGAAATGTATTACCGACTTTCTGTGTTTATCCCATTTATGGAATACTTTCTGCAGCAGCTGCATCAGCGATTCCTTAGTCACAGAAAGTTGCTGGAGTCACTGCAGTACCCACTTCCTCGGCACTGTATTTCCCTCGAGGAAGAAAAAATATCGGATATATCGGATTCTCTGACTAATTTTTGGTATCTTTATGCAGACGGCTATAGAGGAGGTTTGCAAGCTGAGTTAGCTCTGTCGAGGTTGATGTGAATACAGTCGGTAAACATGGCACCAAAATATTTCATAGCGTGCTTAAAAGAATAAGATAAGAACATTTTCCCCACTCTACATCGATTTTTGAAGATTGGTGCAACAGTTCCTGTCATTACGGCTAAGTGCGAGCATCCTTTTTCTACCCAGAGAACAGTGAAATCTTATACCAGGGGTGCCTCAGGTCAGGAACGGCTAAATGGATTGGCCTTATTTTCCATGCATAGGGATTTTCCGGCCAATGCGAAAGAGGTTTTTGAGAAACTACCCCACAACAAAAAAGGCGGCTTGATTTTATTTTATGATGCATGTTTACAGTGTTGTCTCAATAAAGAATGTACCTTAAATTCTAAAAACTTGTTTTATCTATTTTAACCAGTACTACCATCCTTCAGTCAAAATATCCCTCCCCCTTCGAAATTTATCGCTGGGTTCGCCACTGATCGGTGCCATAGGGAAACTCAAAAACTTCCTAGCCCCAAACTCTATCGGTTCTATTGGAAAAACCGATCGGTTTTCCCATTGTATCGATTGGTTTTGAACGTTTCCCATGCGTCTGAACAGGCTAAATTAGATTTTTAATAGACGGTTAGGCTGAAGAAACACTTAGGCCCTTGTTTGCCAGGTTTTCGACAGAACTTATAGCCCAAACCGTCGTAATCACTAGCCCAAAAATAGCCCAAACTAGCCCCAAAATAGCAAACGCCTTATAACCGCCTTATAATTATTATTACGCCTTATTATTATAACCCTATTATGCCCTATTATAACGCTGTTATGGGTAAAACGAGGAAGAAATTCAATCGGCATACCAGATAACTTACACATAATTACGGGTCAAAAGCAAAATAGAGCTCTCTGAACGAACGAAAATAAGAACCCCCTCCATGTATGCCGTCGTTAAATTGATTAGTACTTCATTGAAAGCAAATATTACATAAAAGCAAAAAGGCAAATTGTCATCCCCAATGGCATGTTTACTGGACCATTCGACTATGCTAAATAAAATGGTCATTTTAATATTTTTATTGTACAATCTTGGGGAAGTGAAGGGCGGTTGTCCTCTATTCTTTTTTGTCACTTAAAAAGAACAATAGAACTTTCAATTCCCGTTCGAATGAGCCCTTCCCCGATCTCCTAATCCTCGATACGATTACCCTTGGAAAAAAAATAAGAAAAATAAACGCGCAACCGCGATCTTTCATCTAGCATAAAATGCAATCCAATTTTTTTCAGAAGGGAGTTTGAAACCTTTACCTTGACATTTTTGTAGTAAACATCGATGCGGGTACTATTATTTTTTTTTTTTTTTTTTTTTTTTTTTTTTTTTTTTTTTTTTTTTTTGTTTAGAACAGGGCACTTCGTATCGAAGGCGTTGTCTTAGAAACTTCGAAAAGCGCTCATTCGATTCAAAATAGAAACGGCTAAAAAAGGGCTAATAGTTGAAATTGATTGGAGGGCAACTAGTCCCCGTCACAAGCTCACCCTCCTATTTGCCTATTATGTTTAAAAACTAAATGTTGCCTTAAAATTAAATCAAAATGGACTGTATTAATGCTAATTTCCAATAAGATATCTCAGCAGTATCCCAAGAACGACTGAGGGTATATGTTCAAACTTTCGGGGTTACTTCTGCTCTTAAAATTTAACCAAATCAAAATAGCGTAAGTGTATCCAAGCTATCAAAGAAAGTAAACAGATTTTTTGTGTGAATGGTATCAAGTTTTCTATTGCAGGTCAACTAGAAGAGGTATGAAACTAAATTAAACACTACTATTTATGTCCAAATTTTTAAAAGGGTGTATGTTGTTAAAAATTGCTGACAATTTTTGTCCAGCCTACAAATAGCAAGCCCAACTGTAAAGTCATAAAAAAAAGATTTAAAGAATTATTTTCTTTTTCCCTGAAAAGACTATGCCAATATAAAACGAACAGAAATTAATTAAAAAAAAACTTTTTCCACAAAATAAGTTATTCAAAGAAAAGTAAAGAACCCCATTAAACCAAAAATGAGCAATTTTTTCTCAAAATCTCAAAATTTTGATTGGATGTGTTTGGGGAAATGGTGGGTGTGGAAGAGGTGTTAGTTGGCTTCCAATCACTTTCGACTATTAAAAAGGGCACAGTCCACTCCAATTTCCAATCGAATGAGCCCTTTTTGAAGTTTCTTAGACAACTCCTTCGATACGAAGTACCCTGGTCTAAGACCAAGAACCACAAATAAATAATACATTGAGCCAACATCGTTCTTTACTTTGGCAGCGCTATTGCGCTGCCTCTGATTATTCAGGTGGTGGGACAAAAACGTATTTTTCCTCCAACGATTTATCCAGTCCGGGTTTTTGATTTTCAAAGGTATGGTAGACATTGATGACCTTATCCATGTAAAAATCCAAAACCCAATCATCATCTCTATCATTTTTAGTTTGTTAGGTTCTTTTTGCCTCGGCTTATCTTTCGTCATTGCGAAATACATATCGCCGAACCTTTGTTTCTTTTAATTGTTTGGGTGGTGGAACAAAAACTTTTTTTTCTTCCAACGATTTATCTAGTCCTTTTTTTTTTATTTTCAAAGGTATGGTAGGCATTGATGACCTTATCCATGTCAAAATCCAAAACTCAGTTATCATCGCTATCACTTTCAATTTCTACACGTTTTGAATTTCACTGTCTAGGTTAATTTTCATTGACTCGCTCACATGCTCGTTGTCGCATGTCTTCTAACCGCGTGTCTTTACTATTCATTTTCATTTTTGACTCGCTCACTTGCTCGTTGTCGTATGTCTTCTAGCCGTGTGTGTCTTTGCTCTTCATTTTCATTTTTAACACGCTCTAATTGTCGTTTTCGCATATCTTCTAACCGCCTGTGTCTTTGCTCTTCATTTTCATTTTTGACACGTCTTTGGATTTTGATTACTTCAGACAATTTAGCAATGGCCTTTGCTTTAGCTGTCCTTATTGGTGTTGTCGTAATTAGTGGTCCAGGTTGGCAAATTTCATATCTTATCACGTTTGATAGTTCAGGTGTTTGTTCCAAAGAATCATTATTCTAACTGCAACGGCAAATTTTTGTTTTTAGGCCTTTCAACAGACATTATATTATGTAAATAACTGTTGCATTGGAAACTCAACAATCTTATTTATGCTACGTATGACATCATATAAGAAAATGCTTATATGATGTCATATATGATGTGAAAAGAAATGCTTTTATGATGTGCTACCATAGTACATGATATCATTTGAATAAAACCAAAATTAAGGCTCTTAATGAATTATTTCAGACTTCTGACCTATCTAGATGGTTTTTTTTTTATAAGAGAATATCCCAAGATACAAACTTTCCCGAAAAAAACATGGAACCATTTTCTAGAATATACATACATATATGCGCAATTACTGGTCAGAGATAATTACTATAGTAAAGGCAATACGGCTCCAATGTTATATTATTATTTTTTCCCCAGAAGCGCCTGATATGGAAGGGGTCGTCGCACAAACTTCAAAGGCGGCGCATTCTATTGGAAATTGAAAGTTCTAGTGCCCTTTTTAATAGTCAAAAGTGATCGGAGGGTAACCAGCCCCCCCCACGCCGTTTTTCCCAAATGCACCTGACAAAATTTTTGAGATATCCCTTTTGTTAAAAATAATTCAAAGATCATATAACAAAAACTCCGGTGTCGACACGACCCCCCAGGGCCAGGGGGTAGGCGTTGTGAGTGTTGTCCTGGGGGTATATATGGTTCTCATGAAAGGGAAGCTTGTATAAATTTCAGATTGGGCTCATTTGATTGGAAATTGAAAATTCGAGTTCAATTTTTAAGAGTCAAAAGAGATTCGAGGGCAACTAGCCCCCTCCCCCTCGCACTTTGTTTTTCCAAACCCATTCGATGAAAATTTTGAAATAGCCATTTTGTTCAAAATAGTTCAAAGGTCGGATAAGAAAAACTTCGGTGTTGATACAACCCCCAGGGCCCGGGGGCAGGCGTTCTAAGTTATTCCCTGAGGGCATATACGGTTCTTATGAAAGGGATGCTCGAATAAACTTAATAGAGGGCTCATTTGATTGGAAATTGAAAGTTCTAGTTCACTTTTAAAGAGTCAAAAGAGATTGGAGGGAAACTAGCCCCGCACGCACCTTTTCCCCCAAATTCATCAAATGAAAATTTCGAGATAGCCATTTTGTTAAAAATAGTTCAAAAATCAGATAACAAAAACTCAGGTGTCGAAACAGCACTCCAGGGCACGGGGGCAGGCGTTGTGAGCTATACCCTGAGGGCATGCATGGTTTTTATGAAAGGGATGCTCGTATAAACTTCACATAAGGCATAAAGGGTTTCCAAGCCTTTTTTCCTGAAACCCATCTAATAAGAACTTTGAGATAGCCCTTTTTTTAAAATAGCCTTTTTCTCCTCACACCGATCCAATAAGAACTTTGAGATAGCCATTTTTTTTAAATAGTTCAAACATCATATAACGAAAACTCCAGGGTTGACACAACTCCTCAGGGCCCGAG
The DNA here is from genome assembly GCA_029168905.1 of Artemia sp. Kazakhstan ARC1039. Taxonomy (NCBI): domain Eukaryota; kingdom Metazoa; phylum Arthropoda; class Branchiopoda; order Anostraca; family Artemiidae; genus Artemia; species Artemia sp. Kazakhstan ARC1039. The sequence continues at coordinate 13,357 of JAQQPU010004726.1, forward strand.
GGCAGGCGTTGTAAGTTATTTCCTGGGGGAATATATGGTTCTTATGGAAGGGATGCTGCTACAAACTTCCGAGAGGGTTCATTTGATTGGAAATTGAACGTTCTAGTTCAGTTTTTTAGAGTCAAAAGAGATTGAAGGGCAACTAGCCCCCCACACCCCTTGTCATCCAAATGCATTCGATAAAAACTTCGAGATAGCCATTTTGTTAAAAATAGTTCAGAAGTCAGATCACAAAACTCAGGTGTCGACGCAACCTCCTGGGTACGGGGGCAGTTTTTCCCCAATTGCATCCGATAACAGTTTTGAAATAGCTATTTTGTTAAAAATAGTTCAAAAGTCAGATAACAAAAACTCAGGTTTCGACACAATCTCCCAGGAAAATTGAAAGTTCTAGGTCACTTTTAAAGAGTCAAAAGAGGTTGGAGGGCAACTACCCCCCCCCCACGACCCTGTTCCCCCAAATGCATCCGATACATGTTTTGAGATAGCCATTTTGTTGAAAATAGCTCGAAAGCCAGATAACAAAAACTCAGGTGTCGAAACAACACCCCTTGGCACGGGGGCAGGCGTTGAAAGTTATGCCCTGGGGGCATATATGGTTCTTATAAAAGAGATACTCGTTGTGAGTGTTGACCTGGGGCGTATATGGTTCTTATGAAGGACCATATCGTATAAACTTAAACTTAAACTTCGTATAAACTTAAGAGTTGGCTTATTTGATTGGAAATCGAAAGTTCTAGTTCATTTTTAAGAATCAAAAGATATCCCAGGGCAGCTAGCCCCCTACCCCCCCCCCACCTTTTACCACAGACCCATCCGATACACATTTTGAGATAGCCAATTCTTTAAAGTAATTCAAAGGTCAGACCAGAAAAACTCCTAAGTCGACGCAACCCTCCAGGACCCGGGGTAGGCGTTGTAGGCAATGCTCTGGGGGCATATATGGTTCTTATGGAAGGGATGCTCGTATAAACTTCGGAAAGGACTCATTTGAATGGAAATTGAAAGTTATCGTTCGCTTTTTAAGAGTTCCCTAAAATGCATCTGATAAAAATTTCGAGATAGCCAATTAGTTAAAAATAGTTCAAAAGTCAGAATAACAAAAAACTCAGGTGTCGAAACAACCCCCCAGGTCACGGGGGCAGTTGTTGTAAGTTATGCCCTGAGGGAATGTATGGTTCTTATGAAAGGGATGCTCGTATAAACTTCAGTGAGGGCTCATTTGATTTGAAATTGAAAGTTCGAGTTCCTTTTTAAGAGTCAAGACAGATTCGAGGGCAACTAGCCCCCCCCCCTACGCCTTTTTTTCAAACCCATCCGAAGAAAATTTTGAGATAGCCATTTTCTTAAAAATAGTTCAAAGGTCGGATAAGAAAAAGTTCGGTGTCGATATAACTCCCCAGGGCCTGGGGGCAGGCTTTCTAAGTTATGCCCTGAGGGCATGCATGGTTCATTTGAAAGGGATTCTCGTATAAACTTGATATTGGGCTCATTTGATTGGAAATTGAAAGTTCTAGTTCAGTTTTTAGAGTCAAAACAGATTGGAGGGACACTAGCCCCCCCCCCCCACACACACCTCTCTTCCTACAAATGCATCTGATAAAATTTCGAGATAGCCATTTTGTTAAAAATAGTTCAAAAGTCAGATCACAAAACTTAGGTGTCGAAACAACCCCCCTGGGCACGGGGGCAGTTTTTTCCCCAAATGCATTCGATAACAGTTTTGAGATAGCCATTTTGTTAAAAATAATTCAAAAGTCAGATAACAAACACTCAGATTTCGACACAACCCGCCAGAGCCCGGGGACAGGCGTTGTATATTATTCCCTTGGGACATACAGTGTTCTTATGAAAGGGATGCTCGTATGAGCTTCAGAAAGGACTTAGTTGACTTTAAATTGAAAGTTCGAGTTCACTTTTTGAGAATCAAAAGAGATCTGAGGGCAACTAGCCCCCTCCTTCACTTTTTCTGCCAAACCCATCCGATGGAAATTTTGAAATAGCAATTTTGTTAAAAATAATTCAAAGGTCAGATAAGTAAAACTCCTCTGTCGACACAACCACCCAGGGCCCGGGGACAAGGGTTGTAAGTGATTCTCTAGGGGCATATATGCTTCTTATGGAAGGGAGGCTCGTAAAAAATTCGGAGACGGCTCATTTGATTGGACATTGAAAGTTATCTTTCACTTTTTAAGAGTCAAAAGAAATAGGAGGGTAACTAGTCCCCTCCCCTCTCCACGCCATATTTTCCTCAAACCCATCCGATATGAATTTCGAAAGATCCATTTTTTCAAAATGGTTCAAAGATCATATAACGAAAAATCCGGGGTCGACACAGTCCTTCAGGGCCCAGGGTAGGCGTTGTAAGTTAAATCCGGGGGGCATATAGGCATATATAACTGTTATGGAAGGGAAGCTCGTATAAATTCCAGAGAGGGCTCATTTGATTGGAAATTGAAAGTTCCAGTTCAGTTTTAAGAGTCAAAATACATCAGAGGGCTTCTCTCACTGTAAAAGTTTAAAACCTACTGCGTCATTGGCGCTTTTCTGAAAACTATATGTGTCTTGAACAGTCTTGGAAAGTATTCACAAAATCAAATTGAATATTTGATATATAATGATATTAATTGTTGAAAGATCCGTCAGTTCAAGATTTTATTCCACTGTAATTTAATTTCATTTCCAATGCTTTAAGAACAGGAAAAGAAAATATTTACTATATATTTCGCTTTCAGTAAAGCGCCAATGACGCAATAGGCTTTCAGTTTTTTCAGCTAAGAAAGGGGACAGTATCCAAACTCTTGTTTGTAGTGAAACTATATTTGTCTTGAACAATTTAAGAAGTATCTAATTAATTAAACTGAATATTTGATGTACAATGAAATTAATTGCTGAAAGCTCATCAGTTCAAAATTTTACTGTAATTTTATTGTTTATTTTCAATATTAAGTACAAAAGAAATTTTTTTAATAAAATTCGTTTTCAGTAAAGCGCCAATGACGCAGTAGGTTTTACACTTTTACAGTGTGAGAAGGGGGCGATACCCAAACTATTGTTTGTAGTAATTTTTGTTCGTTTCAAGCTTGATTTGCATATTCAAATGAAATTTCACTCGTTTTAAGATTCATTTATTCATTTACATTAGTGCCTACTGCATCTTTGTTTGCTTTGATTGTTTATATAATTTCCGTTCGTTTTCAGTTTAGTTTATTCTTCAATAGCAAAATATTTTTTTTCGTTTGAAGCTTGTTTTGCATATTTAATTTAAGCATTACTCGCTTTAAGAATTATTTATTAATTTATATAACTAGTTGTTGTATAATTTTGCTATAATTGTTTATTTAATTTCTGTACCTTTTGGCGTTCATGTATTCTTTAATAGGAATTTCTGGTATTATAATCAGCAGTATTTGAATCTGCTGATTTTAAGTTTAAAATGACCTTACTTTTCTTTGGAAAACTTCTTTTTCAGAACGTTTTTTTTTTTTT
>JAQQPU010004726.1:21845-46209 GCA_029168905.1 Artemia sp. Kazakhstan ARC1039
TTATAAAGTTAATGTACAAGTATGATAATAGCACAAATTATTGCCTGTATTTCCCATGTGTTTTCTGTTACCTTAAATTGCAGCTAAGAGCAATCTAAGGATTTCTCCTTGTAGAGCTCTAGAATGATGACTAGTTGTATGCAAGAATCACTAATGACTAGGTCCTGCTCCATCTTCAATAGCATCCCAATTGAATTTACACTCTGGAGGACCACTCAGCATCTAGCCTTCATTTAAAAACATCAACTGGTTCACAATTTTTTGCATATTTTGAAGTAATAATTATCTAACATGTTATTTTTTTCTTAAGAGCTACAATTGTACCCAACCTATTTTTCATGACCTTTAATAACATTGTCCAGCAAATAAGGTAGTCTATTATCCTGTAGATGCTGGTTAGTAAAGATGTTGAGCCAACATTTGGGTTGTATTCCATTCTCAAAGCCATGGCTTGGATGACCAATCTTTGTCCTCAGCTCCCTTGAAGCTCTCCACAATACAGGCTGAGACTGCTTGTTTGCTGACAGAGTTCCAAATCCTCACAACTCTATTCAAGAAAAAGTTGTTCTGTAGTCTGGTTTTGGCTTGTTTGCAGTACACCTTCATGGTGTTTCCTCTAGTTCTTATTGACTGGTCACATTCAAGCATTTTTATTGCAAGCACTGAGTAAGCAGCATTTTGTACACCATGCTAATATCCCCATGCTTCCACTGAAAGGAGAGGGTAGGAATATGTAATTTCTCCAGGTAGGAGGGGTAGTTCAGGCTTTTACAACCCTCTTGTGATTTAGTTGCTTGTGATTTAATGCTTTCAACCTTGGACACAGGATCCTAAAGTTAAAAAAAAATAGAGAATCAATCTTGGACAGATTGAATACAAGACAGGTATTGTGAAACAGAATAGCTTTATTTAAATAGACTATGCTGTAAGGGTGACTATTATCTAAATTCAAATATTAGAACACCAAAGTTTTTCAAGATTGTAATCAGCCAATCATAACTGTTTGACTGGTCTGAACTATTAGCCAATCCCAACTATCTAACCCTGTGTATATAATATTCATAATTAGGAATCTATGTATAGAAAAGCTGCTTTAATCAAGATTAATTAAAAAAAACTTTCCACAAAATAAGTTTGTCAAAGAAAAGTAAAGAACTCCATTAAACAAAAAATGAGCAAAACTAAAATCAAATAATCTACCAAGCATGAAACTACCACAAATCAGCATTGATAAATAAATTAAACCCAAAACAAACAGAAATTACAATAATTAACCAAGTCAAACTCAGAACAAGCAGAAATTAACAAAAGTTGGGTGCAAAACCCCTTTGCCTTCCCAAGGCCCGAACAAAATTTGCACTTTACTGAAAAAATATAAATGTTTTTACTTTTATAACTTTAATAAATCAAATAATATTAACATTTTGATTACTAAATTTCAGTATATGTATATTAAACTGACAATGCACATTCATTTGTATTTTTTCAGTAAAGTGCAAATTTTGTTCTGGGCTTGGGAAAGCAAATTGGTTTTGCACCCAACTTATGTTAATTTCTGCTCGTTTTCAACAATGCTGAACAAAATGGCTATCTCAAAATATGTGTTTGGGGGAATGAAGGGCGTGAGGGGTGCTAGTTGCACTCAAATCATTTTCGACTATTAAAAAGGGTACTAGCCCTTTGAATTTCCAATTGAATGAGCCTGTTTTGAAGTTTCTATGACAACGCCTTCTATAAAAACCTTATATGCCCCCAGGGCATAACTTAAAACCCTTCCCCTGAGGGTTGTGGGGGAGTGTCCTCCTCAAAAACAAATTTTCTATCTGGAAACCAACTATGCTGAACAAAATGGCTATCTAAAAATTTTGATTGAATGTGTTTGGAGGAATGATGGGCATGGGGGAGGGGGCTAGTTGCCCTCCAATCACTTTTGACTATTAAAAAGGGTACTAGCACTTTGAATTTCCAATCAAATGAGCCTGTTTTGAAGTTTCTACGACAACACCTTCTATATAACCCTCATATGCCCCCAGGGCATAACTTAAAACCCTTGCTCTGAGGGTTGTGGGGGAGTATCCTCCTCAAAAACATATTTTCTATCTGGAAATCAACTATACTGAACAAAATGGCTACCTAAAAATTTTGATTGGATGTGTTTGGGAGAATGATGGGTGTGGGGGGGGGCTAGTCACCCTCCAATCACTTTTGACTATTAAAAAGGGTACTAGCCCTTTGAATTTCCAATTGAATGAGCCTGTTTTGAAGTTTCTACAACAATGCCTTCTATAAATACCTTATATGGCCCAGTGTATAACTTAAAACCCTTGCCCTGACGGTTGTGGGGAGTGTCCTCCTCAAAAACATATTTTTTGTCTGGAAATCAAGTATGCTGAAAAAAATGGCTGTATCAAAATTTTGATTGGATGTGTTCGGGGAATGATGGGCGTGGGGGGGCCTAGTTGCCCTCCAATCACTTTTGACTATTAAAAAGTGTGCTAGCCCTTTGAATTTCCAATTGAATGAGCCTTTTTGAAGTTTCTACAACAACACCTTCTATAAAAAAAAACTTATATGTCCCCAGGGCATAACTTAAAACCCTTGCCCTGAGGGCTGTGGGGGAGTGTCCTCCACAAAAAGACATTTTCTATCTGGAAATCAACTATGCTGAACAAAATGGCTATCTCAAAATTTTTGTTGGATGTTTTTGGGGAAATTGTGGGCATGGAGGGGTGTTAGTTTTCCTCCAATCACTTTTGACTATTAAAAAGGGCACTAGCCCTTCAAAGTTTCGAAGTTTCTATGACAATGCTCTCTTTAAAAACCTTGTATCCCCCAGGGCATAACTTACAACCCTTGGCCTGAGGGGTGTGTGGGGGGGGGTATCATCCTCAAAGACATAATGTAGAATTCTTTGATTCAATAGTTTAATTTAGACCCAAGCACCTATAATAAAATAAGCACAAGCAAGCAATATAAGCAAAAGCATACACAAGTAATACATAAGCAAGCACAAGCAAATATAATAGATAATGCTACATCTCCCTTCTTCACACTTAACAAGGTCTATATATCAAGCCGTGTTATTGGCCTAATCACTCTGCCACTGTGGGTCCGGGGCAAGTTCACTGATACAGAAGGGAGTGGTGTAACTTCCATATGGCGTGAGGAGGCAGGTCTGATGTTTGGTGATGAGTTTTGCGACAGTGGCGCCTCTTCTTTGTGTGACTCCCGGTCAATTTCACGGGCTTCTTCTGTTGGATAAGAATCAATGTGCGGATTTGCTGCATGGGAGGTGTCCAGATAGGTTGTGTCATTGTTTTTGTTTCGAGTTGTTGGGGTGCCCAGTGATGTAGGGGTAGGGAAACGGCGTCGAGAGATATGGGTTCTGTTTCTTTGCAGCCTAGATCTATCAGCGGTTTCAACAATGTAGGATCTAGGATTTTCATGTCGCAAAATGATTTTGGCTTTTGTCCAAGAGCTATATGCCATTTTCTGGATAAATACTTTGTCACCCATCTGAAGTTCCAGGAGTTGCTTTGCTGATTTGTCATAGTAAGATTTCTGCCTATTCTGTTCAACCAACCTGTGCTGCATGAAATCTTTTGTTGGAACAATTCTGGGTTTTAGCTGTTGGTATGTTGATGGTAGGATTGACTGGAGCTGGCGACTCATTAGAATCTGGGCTGGAGAAGCATAACTGTCAACTGGGCTATTCCTATATTCCAAAAGAGCAATATGAGGGTCGGTTCCAGCTTCTTTTGCTTTAGTGAGTATTTCCTTGCAGATTTGAACCAACTTTTCTACAAGCCCATTGGATCTTGGGTATATGGGGCTAGATGTTTTCAAGCTGATTCCCCAGGACTGAGCAAAATCTTTGAATTCCTGGGAGAACAGTTGTGGACCGTTGTCAGAGGATATGAGCTGGGGAATCCCAAAACGTGAAAAAATGGTTTTCATTTTTTCTATAATGGTGGACAAAGTTTGGCTTGGCAATTTTTCAACTTCAAAAAACCTGCTATAATAATCACTGATTATGAGGTAGCATGCTCTGTTCTGCTCGAATAGGTCAATACCGAGGTGTTGCCATGGGATTGATGGTATCTGGCTGCTTCTTAGCAGTTCCTTCTGGTTGTTGGCAGCAAACTTCAAACATATTCCACAATTCTGGACAAACCTCTCTATATCAGCATTCATCTTTGGCCAGTATACAATCATTCTTGCGCGCATTTTAGTTTTGTCTATTCCCAGGTGAGCATGGTGGAGTTGGTGTAGAATGTTAGTTCTCAGCATGTGAGGTATGATGATCCGCTGGCCTTTCAATAGCAGACTGTCGTGGATGCTCAGTTCATGCTGGATATACCAGAAGGCCAAAACTTCCATTGGGCAAGACTGACGTTTTGACGGCCAACCATCACATACAAGGGATGCGAGTGTTGCTAGTTGGGCATCTTGGCGTGTCTCATGCTGGATTTCCTCAAGTTTAGAGTCACTCACTGGTAAGAATTTCATCACTGTATGGACATAAACTTCAATGTCGTTCTGTAATTGAGTGTCCATGTCAGGTAAGTGAAGACGTGACAGTTCATCAGGTATTGGTATTTCTGCTCCAGGGCTGTATTGGACTTCTAAGTCGTAAGGCTGAATCTGTATCATCATTTGCTGGAGCCAGGCCGGTGCATCATGGAGTGGGTGTGACAGCATAGTCTCTAGTGGGCGATGGTCAGTTGTAACAAAGACTTTGCGACCATAGATATAGTGGTGGAAGTGTTTGCATCCAAAAACGATGGCATACAGCTCTTTCTCCATCTGTGAATAGTTCTGCTCTGTCTTGCTTAGCGCCCAGGAAGCAAAACCAAAGATTTTACCTTTCAAGGATAGTTCGGCTCCCAGCCCATGTTTTGATGCATCTACCTTAAGGTCCAGTGTTTTGCAATCATGTTCAAAAAAGGATAAGCTGTCTGATATGGACCTTTTTATTTCTTCCATCGATGATTTGTGGACAGCTTCCCACTTGAATTCTGTGGCTTTTGTCAGGTCTCTCAATGGCTTGTTCTTTGATGATAGATCAGGTATGTATTTCAATAGAAAATTCAACATTCCCAGTAAGGTCTGAAGCTCCTCTTTTGACTTGGGATTCAGCATATCCCTTATCGCTTTTATTTTTTCAGGATCAGGCTTTATTCCTTCTTTGCTGATGATATGTCCAAAGTATTTGACCTGATCTTTTGCAAATTCGCATTTGTCTTTGTTGAATTGAATTCCTGTTTCTTTAGCTCTGTTGAGAACTGCAGTAAGCCTTTCGTCATGCTCTTTACGGGATTTTCCGTATACTAAGATGTCATCCACAAGTATTCTGATGCCTTTAAGACCTTCAAATGCTTCTTCCATTTTCCTCTGGGATTCATCTTGCGCCGACACAAGGCCAAAAGGATATCTCTTCCACCTGTAATGTCCAAATATTGTGCTGAAGGTTATTAGGTATGAAGATCGGGTAGAGAGTGGTAGTATCCAATAGCCTGAGCGAGCGTCTAACTTGCTGAAAATAACTGCTCCATCTATCTCGGCAACAGCATCCTCAAAGGTTGGGATAGGGTAGTGTGGGCGTTTTATGGCCTTATTAAGGTCCACGGGGTCAATACATAATCTGACAGTTCCATCCTTTTTCTCAACCATTACCATGGCATTTACCCAATCTGTTGGTTCACTAACCTTTTCAATGATGTCAAGGGATTCCAACCTATCTAGTTCGTTTTTTAGCTTCGTACTTTTCTAGCTGGGTGTACAGTTGGGGTTGCATTGTCCTTTAGATGTATCTCGCATTCTGTTTCAACTTTCCCTATGCCCTTAAACACGTTAACATTTTCAGCTTCTGGGGACTGTTCAATGTTCAGAACAAGCTTGACCAGGCTCTGGTCTTTGCTTGTTTTGAGGCCAATTATGGGTGTGGTATTTGATTTGACTATGTAGAATACATGTGATTGTATAGGTCCATTTTTGTAGCTGCATGACAGGCTGCATACCCCAAGCGGTAGGGTATGGCTGACCCACAGTAGCTGGTGAGTCGTTGAGTGGCTTTGGATAGCTTTGGCTTTTCTGACAGTTTACTTAAGTATTGCGATGGGAGTATGTTGACCTGAGCACCTGTGTCAACCTTAAATTTGATCTTCTGCTCTCTACTGACAGATATTTCTGCAAAGACTTCATCACTGCCGGAGTCTTTTCCAATTGTATATAGAAAATACCTCGGTTTCTTCCTGATTTTGCAATTCACTAGTGAAACTAGGGCTCTCTGGGGCACCATTGCCAACAGCATTCACTGCCTTGCTTCTGCAGACTTTGGCAAAGTGGTTACTCTTTTTGCACTTTGAGCATGTTTTTCCTTTAGCAGGGCATATGTGTTGGGGAGAGTATGTGCCACCACAGAAGTGCACTCTGCTTTCTTATGAGGCGGATAGTATTTGCTTTTTGAAATGGCATCCACTTCTTGCTTGATTTCTTTCTGTTCAAATGTTTTGAGTTGCGCTTGGGTCGATTCATGTGCACGACAAATTGTGACAGCTTGGGTAAGTGTGAGAGTGTCACCAATTCCCAAGAGTTTCTCACGCAGTCTAGGATTTGTCACTCCACATACTATTTTGTCTCTCACCATCTCACTTTCATTAGTATATCCAGCTGGTTTGACTAGAATTTTTAGTTCTGTTATGTATTTCTCAACATTTTCAGTGTCTCTTTGGTCTCGCTTTTGGAAGATGTAGTGTGAGAACACTTGGTTTTTCTTAGGGGCTGCATACTCTCTGAACTTTTTCAAATACACCTTGAATTTGTCTTTATCTGCTTCTGTGAGCTCAAATGTGCTGAATATCTCTTGCCCTTGATTACCAACCCATATGAGAAGGTAGGCACATAGCACTTTCTCTGACTTTTCAGAGAGGGGACCTTCGCGCATCAGTGTTGCATGACTCTCGAACTTGGTCCATTCAGAAGCAAGATCATCAGTGTTCCAGTTGATTGATGGTTGACTTATATCCATGACTTCTGACACCATGTAGAATTCTTTGATTCAATAGTTTAATTTAGACCCAAGTTCCTATAATAAAATAAGCACAAGCAAGCAATATAAGCAAAAGCATACACAAGTAATACATAAGCAAGCACAAGCAAATATAATAGATAATGCTACACATAATATCCAGAAATTTCAGCTACATTGAAAAAATGGCTCTCTCAAAATTTTGGTTGGATATGTTTGGGGAAATGGTGGGCGTGAGAGGGGGGTTAGTTGCCCTTGAATCAGTTTTAACTAGCCTATTGAAAAGGGCACTAGTCCTTTCCATTTTCAATTGAATGAGCCTTTTTGAAGTTTCTACAACAACGTTTTCTATAAAAAAAAAAAAACTTATATGCCCCAGGGCATACCTTACAACCATTGACTTGAAGGCTATGGTGAGGTTGAAATCCTAATTTTCAGAACTTTCATCTATGTTGAACAAAATGGCTATCTCCAAATATTAATTGGATGTGTTTGGGAAAATGGTAGTTGGAGAGGGGGGGGGGGGGTTAGTTGTCCTCCAATCACTTTCAACTATTAAAAAGGGCACTAGCCCTTTAAATTTCCAATTGAAGGATCCCTTTTGGAAGTTTCTATAAGAACCTTATATGCTCCCAGGTCATAACTTACAACCCTTGCCCTGAGGTCTCTGAGGGGGTTATCATCCTAAAAGATCTAATTTCCAGAAATTTTAACTAATTTTAATTTGATGTGTTTGGAGAAATGGTGGGCGTGAGAGGGAGGTTAGTTGCTCTCCAATCACTTTTGACTATTAAAAAGGGCAGTAGTCCTTTTGATTTGCAATCAAATGAGCCTTTTTGAAGTTTCTACAACAACACTTTCTATAAAAAAAACTTATATGCCCCCAGGGTATAACTTACAACCCTTGCCCTGGGGGCTCTGAGAGGGCTATTATTCTAAAAGACTTAATTTCCAGAACTTTCAACTATGTTGAACAAAATGAATATCTCAAAATTTTGATTGCATGTGTTTGGGGAAATGGTGGGCATGAGAGGGGGGTTAGTTGCCCTCCAATTATTTCTAAATATTAAAAAGGGTACTAGCCCTTTCAATTTCCAATCAAGTGAGCCCTTTTTGAAGTTTTACGACAACGCTTTCTATAAAAACCTTATATGGTCTCAGGGCATACCTTACAAGCTTTGCCCTGAGGGCTGTAGGGGGAGTTTCATCCTCAAAGACATAATTCTTGGAACTTTCAACTATGTTAAACAAAATGTCTATCTCAAAATTTTGATTGGATGTGTTTGGGAAAATGGTGGGTGTGAGAGGAAAGTTAGTTCCCCTCCAATCATTTCTGACTATTAGAAAGGCGACTAGCCTTTCGAATTTCTAATCGAATGAGCCCTTTTTGAAGTTTCTATGAAAACACTTCCTATAAAAGCTTATATACCCCCAGGGCATAACTTACTAAAATTTATCTAAAAATTTTGATATTATGTGTTTGGGGGAATGGTGGGCGTTAGGGGGGTTAGTTGCCCACTAATCATTTTGATTATTAAAACGGGCATTAGCCCTTTGAATTTCCAATCAAATGAGCCTTTTTTCAAGTTTCTACAACAAAGCTTTCAATAAAAACCTTATATGCCACTAGGGCATAACTTATAACCCTTGCCCTGAAGACGGGGAGGGGGTTCCTGCTCAAAGATGTAATTTCCAGAACTTTCAACTGTGTTGAACAAAATGGCTATCTCAAAATTTTGATCGGATGTGTTTGGGGAAATGGTGGGCATTGGAAGGGGTGTTAGTTGCCTTCCAATCACTTTTGAAGTTTCTACAGCAATGATTTCTATAAAAAACCTTATATGCCCCCAGGGCATAACTTACAACCCTTGCCCTGATGTCTCTGAGGGGGCCATCATCCTAAAAGACCTAATTTCCAGAAATTTGAACTAATTTTAATTGGATGTGTTTGGAAAAATGGTGGGCGTGAGAGGGAGGCTAGTTGTTCTCCAATCACTTTCGACTATTAAAAAGGGCACTAGCCCTTTTGATTTGCAATCAAATGAGCCTTTTTTGAAGTTTCTACAACAACACTTTCTATGAAAAAAACCTTATATGCCTCCAAGGTATAACTTACAACCCTTGCCCTGAGGGCTCTGAGAGGGCTATTATCCTAAAAGATCTAATTTCCAGAACTTTCATCCTCAAAGATTCATCCTCATCCTCAATTTCCAGAGTTTCATCCTCAGAAACATAATTTCTGGACCTTTCAACTATGTTGAACAAAATGAATATCTCGAAATTTTGATTACATGTGTTTGGGGGAATGGTGGGCATGAGAGGGGGGTTAGTTGCCCTCCAATTACTTTTAAATATTAAAAAGGGCACTAGCCCTTTCAATTTCCAATCAAGTGAGCCCTTTTTGAAGTTTTACAACAACGCTTTCTATACAAACCTTATATGCCCTCAGGGCATCACTTACAAACCTTGCCCTGATGGCTGTAGAGGGAGTTTCATCCTCATAGACATAATTTCTGGACCTTTCAACTATGTTGAACAAAATTTCTATCTCAAAATTTTGATTGGATGTCTTTGGGAAAATGGTGGGCATGAGGGGGGGGGGGGGGTTAGTTGCCCTCCAATTATTTTTAAATATTAAAAAGGGTACTAGCCCTTTCAATTTCCAATCAAGTGAGCCCTTTTTGAAGTTTTACAGCAACGCTTTCTATAATAACCTTATATGCTCTCAGGGTATAACTTACAAACTTTGCCCTGAGGGCTGTAGGGGGAGTTTCATCCTCAAAGACATAATTTCTGGAACTTTCAACTATGTTGAACAAAATGTCTATATCAAAATTTTGATTGGATGTGTTTGGGAAAATGGTGGGTGTGAGAGGAAAGTTAGTTGCCCTCTAATCATTTCTGACATTAAAAAGGCCACTAGCCCTTTGAATTTCCAATCAAATGAGCCCTTTTTGAAGTTTCTATGAAAACACTTCCTATAAAAAAACCTTATGTGCCCCCAGGGCATAACTTACTGAAATTTATCTAAAAATTTCGATATTATGTGTTTGGGGAAATAGTGGGCGTTACAGGGGGTTAGTCGCCCTCCAATCATTTTCGACTATTAAAAAGGGCACTAGCCCTTTGAATTTCCAATCAAATGCGCCCTTTTTCAAGTTTCTACAAGCTTTCAATAAAACCTTGTATGCCCACAGGGCATAACTTGTAACCCTTGCCCTGAAGACTGTGTGGTGGGGGGGGGGGGTCCTGCTCAAAGATGTAATAACCAGAACTTTCAACTGCGTAGAACAAAATGGTTATCTCAAAATTTTGATTGGATGTGTTTGGGGAAAGGGTGGGCATGGAAGGGGTGTTAGTTGCCTTCCAATCACTTTTGACTATCAAAAGGGGCACTAGCCGTTTCAATTGCCAATCAAATGAGCCCCTTTTTAAGTTTCTACAGCAATGCTTTCTATAAAAAACCTTATATGCCCCCAAGGGATAACTTACAGCTCTTGCCCTGAGGGCTGTGTGATGGGGGGGGGCGGTTGTCATCCTCAAAGACCTAGTTTTCAGAACTTTCAACTACGTTGAACAAAATGGCTATCTCAAAATTTTGATTGGATGTGTTTGGGGAAATTGTGGTCGTGGAAGGGGTGTTAGTTACCTTCCAATCACTTTTGACTATTAAAAAGGGCACTAGCCCTTTGAATTTCCAGTCGAATGAGCCCTTTTTGAAGTTTCTATGACAAAAGTTTCTATAAAAACCTTATATGCCCCAAGGGTATTACAACCCTTGCCCTGGGGTCTGTGGGGGGAGTATCCTCCTCAAAAACATAATTTCTATCTGGAAATCAACTATGTTGAACAAAATGGCTATCTCAAAATTTTGATTGGATGTCTTTGAGGAAATGGTGGGTGTGGAAGGTGTGTTAGTTGCCTTCCAATCACTTTTGACTATTAAAAAGGGGAGCCATTCCAATTTCCAATAATGAGCCCTTTTCGAAGTTTCTATGACAACTCCTTTGATACGAAGTGCCCTGGTCTGGAAAAAGAAAAAAATTGTTATACATTGTGCCAACATCATTCTTTAGTTTGGCAGTGCTATTGCGCTGCCTATGATAGTTTTATAAGACATTGAAAAGTTGCAGCACAGCAGTTTTAGCAGAGAAGTTCAAAAATTAAACAAATCATTTCAACAATGTTAGCAATCTTTAGCATCCCACTTCTTTTTGGACATCACCCTGTTCTAATAAATTAATTGTGTTTCCACCACCAATCAAACTGAGTTCAGACTAAGCAGTATCAATGCCCATTGCTCTTTTCCAACTAGTCAAAATCCCATAAGGGATACCCAAACTTTTCTTTGATAAAAAGGCCATACTGATGCCTTTTTAACAGGAAGATGTTACCTTCTCTTGCAACTTTTGAGTCTACAATATCCGCAAAGGTATAAATGTTGTAATCAAATTAAAATCAGTTGACTAGTTACTACACAGCTTTGACATTAAATTTCTGTACTAGAATCCATTTCTCATCATTTAAAGTCTGCTCTATTTCTGGGTGGTGGTCTGAACTTTGGTGACCTAGAATCAAAAATATCCTCCTTTTTCATTATACAATGTACATGGGAGCAGGCCTGATTGCCTCCAATCACTTTCAAATGTTAAAAATAATGCTAGAGCTTAAAGTTTGCAATTAAATGAGTCACATCTGACACTCCTGCAACCACTCCTTGCACACAAAGTGTCCTGGGAAAAACGTGTATAGAATCCATATTACTCTTTACATAAACAGTGTTTTATGCTGCCTACAATTACTAGGCTCCTGACCTTTATGTCAGAATTACTTGTGACAAAAATACAGGACAGTAAATTTTTGCTACTCAGAAGGTTCTACTTACTTAGGTCTTAGCCATTCTTGTTGAACGTTTTGGGGCCATGATTCCTGCCAACCCATGTGCAAGGACTCAGTACATCACTCTATCTGGCTAAGTACATGATAACTAGGCTATATTGATGTTGTCAAAGTTTTATATTCATTGTTTTCATGGCCTGACTCATGGATGAAGGCTAAAGAAAATTGTATGTTTTGTGAATAAAATCTTCAGAAATGAATCTATGGTTAAGAAGCTTGTACCTCGTTTCTTTGTCCTCCTGCAAGGCTTAAAAGGATAAATGGAAATAGGTCCTAACTTCGCAAATAAAAGTTTGGCTTTGAATACAGGCTATATTCTGGAAGCTAGGTCATGAAGTTCTAAAAAAGGATAAGCAGAGGTCAAATTGTCGTGAATAAAAATCAGTTTCTTCTTTATTTCTTGGAAATACAGTCACTTGGTAAATTGAAAAAGAAATGCCTTGATAATTTGAATTTGTAACAAGGGCATCTTGCTTGGCAATATTCTGTAAAGAAAATTGCTTAAACCTTATTGGCTTGCCATAATGTAAAAAAAGGAAACAATCGAAAATGGAAGTTTTAAGGCCAAACGAGAATACTGAATAAACAATATATTCAAGGAAAGAGTCAAAGAAAAAACCACCAAAACAAACGCGGAAAGTCAATAATGTTTTAGAGGTAATTACTTGGCTAAAAAAGAGAGAGAGAGAGAGAGAGAGAGAAGAAGAAGAAGAAGAAAGGGACTTTCATCCTGCTCCAGTAACTGAGATAAATGTGCACTTGAACGAGGCTTAAACCTTACTCATCTATCCAATTACCTAGGAAAAATTATTTTGTTTTGCGCTGAAGAAAAGAGGCGGTTGTCCTCTCGAAATATTTACTTTGTTTGTTTATTCAGTAATCTCGTTTGGCCTTAAAAACCCCATTTTTGACTGTTTCCTTTTTTTTACAATATTCTGTAAAAACATATAAATTCTGCTGGATAGCATTGATAAAAGTAAGAATGTAAAAATAACAGTTTTGACCTCTATAATTAGTTGTACTACCCTACATAACTGCTTAAAAAAAGTGGGTTTGCTAGGGAAACAGAAAACCCTACATGGTTATCAGAGTCACGAGATTTAACACGATTCATACCTTAGACACAGAGTGATTACTTCTACCCAACTGTGATGAGTTTACCTTTGAGACTTTGTTCACATGGACAATGAAATTGCTGTCCATGGTGCTTTAACTGATGCTAAATTGTTGGCTTTTCAAAATGAGGAGGAAGATAAAAAAGGAGAAACACTTACTCGAGTCACATTAAGCAAGGCAAGATTATACATCAACACCTTACTTTCCTATCTCTCAGAACAGAAACAAGGGATAGTTTCTTTACAGCTCTTATCACCATTGAAAATGAAATAGACAATGTAAGATGGAAGTTGATTCATAAAAAAAAAATCACCAATTACTTTGCAAAATCATTTTTTAGCCTGGATGGTTTTCAACATACATATGTGATTAATAAGTTAATTTTATTTTTGTGATTAATAAGTTAATTTTTATGTGATTAATAAGAGTTTTATTTATTTGTATACATATATGTGTTATTTATTTTCAATAGAGCACTTGTTTACTTCAAATTCTTCCTTGTTCCTTCTTGATTATTTGAACTCCTGTTATTTTGAACTTTTCCTCTGGTCCCTTAAGTTTCAAATTTTCAAGAGTCGACTGTATGAGCTCACTAATAAATAAAAACCGCAATTTGACCAGGATGAGGGTCTTTCCTGCTCATTTTTGAGGGCATATCAGATATTTTCTTACTTAAAGGCTGCTTGTAATTTTTCTGCTTTTACAGTTTGAGATAAAGAAAGTGCAATAAAACAAAAAATAAGAGTCTTAAATACACATAAGCATTTAAAGAAGGCCATGTCTTTGGTGCTCTTTGCTACCCTGTGCACTGCTCAGGCCACCTATTGTTGAATCCAGACAATTTAATATAGTGATGCAAGATGGAAATGTAGACAAAGGACAAGCAGAAAGAAAAGGATGGAATGAAGTTTTTTTTTTTTCTTTTTTTTTTTTTTTTTTTTTTTTTAGATAGATAGATAGATCTAAGGTGCATTAGAAAAGGGGAAAAAATGGCCATAGCTTTAGATACGTTTATTGACTTCAGTATTTTTATAAATAAATAAAAAGTTTTGCACAATTCAAGCTTTTTTTCAATGATTCCAAAACAAAATAACATATTGTTGGTTTAAATTATCAAATTTGAGGTAATTTGCAGAGGAACCCCCATAAAATGCTTTTTATAAAACCAGGTAGGAGTAAACAAGGCCATACCCAGGATTTTTTTGGAGGGGGTGTTACTCAAAAAAAAATTCCGGGGGGGGGGTATACAAAAAAAACGTAGAAAATGCACACACAATTTGTTTATATCCATTTTTGTTACGTTTTTACGAGTCAAACAAACATTTCTGGGGGGGGGGGTTAACCCCCCCAAACTCCCCTCTGGGTACAGTCTTGAGAGTAAAGGAATTTAGAAAGGCGCTGACACTGACAATGCATACCTCCCCCAGAAGTGGAGAGGACTGTTTTCGCCATTCAATTTAGTTTGCAGACAACAGGAAGTTGCAGTTATAGAATTTTGATATTTGATTTGCTCAACAAAGCTAAAGGCTTTTCAGTTATAAATTTTACCTGGCTGTTTTTATTATGGCTATAGCTGTTACAAAAGGCTGGTTATATGGAAAACAAATGTGATTAGCACAACTTGAACTAGAAAACATTCTATTTCTAACATTACTCTTCTCCTAATTCATTAAAATAAATAAACAACTGATACCAGACAGTTAAATATTTGTAGGCAATCCAAAGGCATAGTTTCTTATCATTTTTAACCTTATGTATCTAATGAATATATTTTAGCTGTATGCATAACATTTACTTATAAATTCATTTTCTTTCCAGGATGACATATAAAAGGAAGAAATACCACCGTGGAGAAACTGGCATTCAAAAGAAGTACAGGCTTAAAAGGAAAACTAAAGATTTGGATGAGGTCTGTTTTGTTTATTGATTTATTAAATCAAGAAGCGGTAACCCACAGGCTTTACAGCATAGAAATAGTGAGAATTGAAATTCAGAATTATTTTAAGGTTTCTTCAGTTTGTAATTGAATAGAATCCTGATCACTTAGATCTTAAGAAAACTGTAGCCTAACTTGAGATTAGTGATATTCAGGTTTCATATTCAAGTTTCATATTTTGAATATATGTATTGCTAGATCTTTTTTCGCTTCTTCTCTCTTTAAACTACAATAGTTAGGATAATGTTTAAAACATTATTTAGTTACATTATAATACACATTTAAAAAACTTAGGCATATTATAAGAAAAGAGAGCATAGAGATTGGTGAGCTTCAAGTAATTACGGTTTTTATTAACAAATTTAACTTTGGAGTCCATTTTGAGCCATAGGTGTAAGTAGGGCCATCATGTATGGGGGGGACGTCCCCCCCCCCAATGTTCTTGGTCACTCGGTAAAAAAAAAGTAAAAACGTGGCGCGAGCGCCACGACTTTTCCGACGCCGCTAAAATTCTTTGTTTGGTTCAATAAAGACCACGACAATTCTGACATGTCATCTACAGAAATTTTGAACTTGATCGGTAAACACAGCAGTTTTACCGACTCCTGCCGTGATTTTACAGATGGCGCCACAACTTTCTATTTGGTTAGTTAATCAGCATTCAAATAGTGACATGATATGTACCGAAATCTAAATCTCCGTTGGTATATGCAGTGTTTTTACTGACTCGTGCAGTGATTTTACGTATTGTATTCGAAACGGAGATTATGCTAATTATATTGCAAAAAACTGTTGGTAAAAATGGCCAGCCAGTCGGTAAAATCTCTTAACATTGATTTTCAAACCTATTTTTGAATCCTGAACTCTCAAAACCTCTAAAAAAAATATTGGCATTGCTAGCATTTTGATCTACGACGCTCAAATCATCTGCAAAATCCGGATTTAGGATAGTTCTACTCTTCTATTTCAGACCATTTTCTCTCATAACCTTTGCTGTGTTTCCTAGGACAAAATCCATCAAAATAATGCATAAAAACGGGGATAAAACGCAACTCTGCTTAACCTCTGACTCCAGGCAGAATACTAACCGCAATTCCTACCTTACTTGCAGCAATATTACTCTCGTATGTAGCACTACTTACTTTAATGTACATATCTAGTATATCGCACAAGGATAGGGCCTTCATTGAAGCTTTTCTGTCAGCTATATCAAATGGCGATTCATAAGCTATAAACTGAAGACTAAAGGGGTCTGATGATTCAGGTATTTGACCATTATTAATGTAAGAATAAAATTTAGCTGATGCACTCTCTCCCCTTCCTGAAAGCACACTGTTCTTCTCTTAAATTTTTATCTACAACATCTCCTTGCCTAATAAGTATCATCATGCTAAGTAATTTACTTCCTACAGTAATCAAACTAATGCTACTGCAATTACTACATTCAGTCTTATCATCTATCATATAGAGGAGCTTTATTAAAGGTTCAGTAAAATCACCAGGTACATCCCTTTTTCAAAAATTTTATTCAGTAATTTAACTCTGACTTCACAGCCACCATGTTCCAAGAACTCATTTACCATGTTATCAGCACCAGAGGCCTTATAATTTGTTTATCATTTTAGTGCTCCCTCTAATTTCTCTTTGGAAGATAAATCTTCTTTCTCTTCCAAATTGTAAAAGATAGCTCATTCTTTTCTATATAATTTCCTGCATTTTCCTAAAATTATCCTGTCCATCTTCTAAATTAATGAGGTGTTGAGGTGCTCTATCATCCTGTCATGACTGATCTTTGTTGCCATTGATATTCTGTATAGTAAGTTAGAATCTTTGATATTTTGTGTATGCCTTGATAATTTTTATATATTTTCCTGCAATTCCTGTTGTTTATAGATTGATGCAGATCTGAAGGCAGAAGTTGTCGACAATTTTTTAAATCAGCCAGTTGACCTCGAAAAGGCAGGAGGTGGTCAATTTTACTGTGTCCACTGCGCGTACGTTCTTTTTTTCTTCTGTTTTTCGTTTAGGGAACCTTCAATACTGTGTAGGTATTTGTGTATTTTAAAAAAATGTTTCGGATTTCTTTCCAAGCTTGGAAATATAAATTAGAAAATATGTTATTTTGTATATGGTAAAATAAATATTAGAATATTAATTCATGTTTGATGATTGCTCACTTGTAAAGGTTAAGGATTAATTGAACAGCTCCTTAATGGGTTTTCAGTTATAACTGTTTATCTTTCCCCTTTTATTAAGGAGATTAACAGCCGAAGAGGTAAATGGCAGAATGGGAAGAATTGTTATTATTGCCCTTTTGTCCTATCCTCACAAATTAATTGGACTTCCTTTGCATGGGGAATTGGTAAGTAGGACTAAATGCTCTGTTTTTAAAACATGTCAAAGAACCAAAATTGAAGCTAATCTTAAGGCAACAATAAGGCTTCAAAAACATCATGTCCTTTTAATAACTACTGTCAAAATATGATTTCCCTATGCCTTTCCATGGTAGACCTTGGGTGCAGTTCACCTACATTTGCATAATTATGTCGGCAAAAAGGATAAAATTCTATCTATTTGGCAGGATTTCGCAGCATTCCACGCAGCTGGAAAAACTGCACGCAGAAAATGTGTTACCTAAATTTCGCTAAAAGTGTCATGTGTGATGACAGCAGTAAATGTTTTTAGCTATTGAAAGGAAGAATGTTTTCCATTTTAAATTGTAGTTTTGTAGTATAGTTAAATTAATTTTTTCCATTATATAAATTTTTGTTTTCAAACTGTCTATTTTTCTCACTTACTCTCCCTCTTTCCTTTTTCTCTATGTTTACTCGTTCTTTCTTTCTCTCCCGTTATTTAGATTACCCTTCTATGACGTTGGGAAAAAAAAACTTCTCACAGTGTTTAGTACTGATCTGTTAAAAAAAATGGGGAAAAGAGACGAATACTCGCATCGACCATGGTTGTGTTTTAAAAAATCGATAATCTTTAATACGATAAATAGCCTTACGAGTTTCATTTATTTCAGAAAAATAGAAGAGTTCGAAATGAAAAACAAGAATAGCTTGTTACCTAACCAGAAGCAATTTACAATATATGTCAGACTACTACTACTGCTCACAATTCTTTGTAGCAAAAGGTCCCTTAGGTCAACACTGCGTAAAAACATGTCAGATTCTTGGTTATATTTTCCCCTAGGGTATATTTTCCCATTCATCAAGGAAGAAGGCTTTGCATTAGGTGGCTTTGTCCTCTGCACTCTGTCAAACCTGGTTACATATCCTAATTGGATTTGACTATGGCTACCAGAGGGTAAGAATGCAAGTTACGTCGTATCGAAGGTAATTTGTGTAGCCTGTACCTGATTTTTGAAAGTAATTGCCCGAAAATCAAAATAATTAAGATAATTTCGTGGTTTCTTAAGGTTGAATTAGCCTTTTTGAATTAAAATGCCTAAAACTTCCCGCACATATTCTAAAATAAATCAATTGGTCATCAAATGATGGCGCAATTTTTTTAATTAATTTTTCTATTGGAATTTGGAAGGGTTGGTGTTCCGTTTCCTGAAAAACTTTCTATTTAGGATAA
Organism: Artemia sp. Kazakhstan ARC1039; assembly: GCA_029168905.1. Lineage (NCBI taxonomy): Eukaryota > Metazoa > Arthropoda > Branchiopoda > Anostraca > Artemiidae > Artemia > Artemia sp. Kazakhstan ARC1039. Next base: position 40,412 of record JAQQPU010004726.1, read on the forward strand.
GCTAAATTATGGAACTAGTTTTTTGAGTCAACTGGGTTGAAATGCCCATAAGGTCCTTCGAAAGCTCTCAAATGAGCTGTTTTCCCGAATTTGTATTGGAAAGCGCAAGGCTTGGCATTGTCCATTTATGTGCTAATTCTTGTAATATACGCATGCAGCCAAATAGGGTAGAGCGACCTATCATAATGTATTTACAAAGCTTGAGCGTTCAAACAGTAGATTGATATAGATCCAATTACAGCCAGATTACCCTAACCCAATTTTTCATATCAGATATTTCAAGCGTTTTTCGGATCAGATGCCATCCTAAACTGTCTATCAGTAAAAAGAATAAAAGTTTATTTTTATTATTTTTATGATAAGAAGGGTTCTACGGGAATTAGCTCTGCAGTTTTAGTATTTGTCTCTTATGTCCAATCAGGATACCCCCTTCTGCATTGCCAAGTATTTTGAGGGAAACATGGTTTTGTTTCCATTTTTTTTTTTTTTTTTTTTTATTATTTTTATTGCTCTTGTTAGATTATTTATAAGCTATCAGTCATGCTGTATTCCGGAGAGGTATATTAGGAGAGCTGAAATCCAATAATTCTTTTGGAATGAAATAGCGATACCTGTTTATGACCAAAAACATAGCAGAAATACATTTTAAACTTGGATCATTCAGTTTACAAGCTCAGAAAATTGTCCTGAAGCTACCAAGCGAGAGAAGACGTATAATAACCCTTTTTCAGTCTTAAAATAATTTGTATCTGTTCAGTTATTTTATGTGACAAGAGTATTAAAGTTGATAACTTCTTACTTGTCCCCCCCCCCCCCCTATCGATTAAACAAGCTAAATTCTACCGTTTGCATTATAGCAATATGGGGTGGCAGCATAAAAATGCATTCACCTATGCCTCTGTGTAATACCTTTTTAAGGGTTTTTACCGATTTATTTTGGGGGATCGTTTTCTCCGAAAAATTTGAACCAAATCTGCGCTGCATGAACTGTCTGACCCCTCCTCCCTCTATTTTTCTTGGAAGACCTTCTAAACTATGTCCCTCTAAACGTCGGGCCTTTGTGCATCTGTTTATATATGCGCGCTCAGATAAGGCTGGTGAGCAACCCTCAAGGTTTTTCAAAGGAATCTCCACTAAAATTTTGGCTGTTGGCATTGCCCACATGCGCGCTGGAATTTGGTTCGGGGGAGGGGGAGTAGATTTAAAAAAAAAATGAAAATCAGGCGAATTATATTGAAATTAAATACGATTATTCGGGAAGTCATAAATATTCAGACTTTAGGAGTAGGATGGGCCGTATCCTTTCTTGTATCCATGCTTGCTCTTGTAAACTGTAACGCTTTTTCCTTTTGGAGTACTGACATCTGTGTCCCATTTCTAAACTTCTTGTTCATTTCTTTTCTTCCAGACGATACTTCATTGACGACCAGGCAATTAAAGAACATTTTCGATCCAAAGTTCATAAAAGGCGGTTAAAAGCACTTGAGCTTGAACCATATTCTATTGAGGAGAGCCTTAGAGCTGCTGGACAAGGGAATTATATCCCCCCTAAGAAAAGAGTGATTGAAACCATATTCCCTAAAGCATTAGAGAATAAAACAGAAGAAAAAATGGAAGAAGTGAACGAGCTTCTGAATTCTATGTAAACCAGTTGTTTTGAGCTGAGTGCAACGTTTGGTTCAAGTATTCGTATACTTCTTCAACTTATTAGATTGATATATTTATATTTTTAATAAGAATGCGTTTCAGTTCAAGAATATTTGTTCGGAAACTTAGCTCCTCCTTCGGGCTCAGTGGCTTGTCTAATGAGTCATGCTTCATGAGTACTCAACCTTTTTGCAAGTTCAAGAAAATTAATCAAATACAGGTGTATCGTGTTAAATCAGGCCAGCTTTCTACTCTATCTGAATGTTATTTTAGTCGATCATGTTGTACCGCTACAGCAGTTAGACCTGAGTCCTATTTGATAATTCCTGGTGCTTTAGGGCGACAAGTCGATTCCTTGGTTAAGCCTTGCATTAATAAAATGCAGTTGTTGGATTTTGAACGGTTGCAGTATAACTTGAATGAGAGGGGATTTCGTTTCAATGCTAGGGAACTGCTTGAGCTTTGGAAGAAATACGAGGATATTATTGCTGAAAAAGCGAAAATTGAATCTAAAAGAAAAGAAAATTCAAAGATTGGAAACCAATTAAATAAGAAGAGAGGATGTGATCTTCAGAAAGAGTTTGACACTGTGAAAGAAACCGGAATTAAACTGAGGAATGAAGCAAAAAGAATTCAAAAGATATTGGAAGAAATTGAAGTTCCTACAATGATGAAACTGTTATCCTTACCAAATGATTATTGCGACGAACCTTTTAAAAGTCTTAATTTTGGTGAACCTTCAGGTTATTCAATATCTGGAGATGGAAACATAGTTCTTGCTTTAAATTCTCCTCATTCATTTCACTTTATGACAAAAGAAAACGCATTTTTAGAGCTGAAGTTTTGTAACAAACTACTTCAATACTTACTAAACCAAAATTGTAGATTAATCTCACCTCCTGATTTTGTTAAGTCAGCTGTAGTTGAAGGCTGCGGTATCGATTATAGTGAAGTGTTTACTATGAATGAGCAGGATAGTAGTGATCCTTTTAGGGTTGTTGGCGGAGCGTCACTCCCAGCTATGTGTACGCTAGTTGCACGAACAACTTTGCGCAATGAAACGCCTTTGCGATTCTCTACATTGGGAAGGTGTTATAGTGCGTCAAACGGAGCTAATATCTTTGAATCATCTCAGAGGACGTGTGTCCAGTCTTTAAGTTTGGTCAATTATGAACAATCATCTGGGGAAGTCGATTTTATGGTGGATAAATTAATTAATTTTTATTCTGTTTTACCGCTTCATTTTCGCGTTTCTAAAGCACCCCTTTCCAGTCTGAAGCGGTATGAGAAGGCAAAAATCAGTTTTGAAATGTATTCTCAATCCAAAAAGAAATATATTGAATTTGCCAGTGTTTCAAATATAGGTGATTTTATTAGTAGACGTTTGAATGTGTATTTTCATCCTAGAGGGGAAGATCAATTTGTTAATTTTGTATTTAGCACTTGCATAGATTTTAATGCATTTGTCCATTGTTGGAACGATAATGGTAGACCTTCACTTGTTTAATAAAACGTTTCTTGGCTCTTCTCTCGTCTTAGTCTAATCTGATTTAGGGTATGTTACTTGAAAAAAAAGGTTTAGCTAGTAATATAAAAAAGTGCAAGTTAGTCAAAGAAGAAGAGAAGGATGTAGCTATTAGGGCATTATTTAGAATTCTAGGTAAGGTGTTTCCCATATGCTATCTTTAAGCTACTTAGAATAGCGTAACTGAAAAATGATTATCATCATGAGACTTTAATTTCAAAATATTTGCATGTGTTTTGCCGTGTTCACTTTTTACATAAATCCTTCCTGTGATTTGACCAGAATAGTCGACGTGTTTCTGGAGAAACTCCGGTTTTCAAGATCTCAGTTTCAATAAATATGTGATGTGATTTAAAGAAGATGGCCAAAAAAATCACCAAACGTCAATAGATAAAGAAATGCTTCTCTAAGTTGCATAAATATTCATTTTTCTACAGTTTTATTCTTTCTCCAGGAAAATTTTGGCCACCTTTAAAAAAGTTAAACGGTGGTCTCTGTGGTAGATTATTATTATACTAGCATCAAAGCTTGTCGAACAACACGGGGCGAGGAGTATAAAACTGCATACTAGTTTATGAGGATCGGAGAAAAATTATTTTGCCTTCTCCCTCCAAACGCAAAATTCGAAGTCATCTCTGGGCCCCCCCCCGAAAAAAAGGCTGTCCTTGAAAGTTTCAAAACGATCCCCCAGCCCTGAAACTAAACAGTTTAAAGGTAAAGAAACGGCGCTAGACTTCATAGTCCAAACCAGCGGTGCTGATTTACATATCATAGCCCTTCGGCCAGGAAGTGCAACGGAAGACTAAACAAAACAATAACTTGGGAAATATATATCTACGAAGTAAGATCCATTTTCCCTTTCAGTCAAATTCTTTATTCATCTGCACAGTTAAAACATATTCTTAATATATAAAGAAATATATTCTCAATATTTTATTTTTCACCATGCTCAAACCCATGACTCCGAGATTAGGAGTCTAATGTTCCACCATCTGTGCCACCCGGGACTGCTAGTTTTACACCTTTGGTGTATCAGTTTATTCAAATAAACAAGTTTTCTTTGAGTTACAGACTCAGAGGGTGTGCGTGTAACTGAACCATCGTGTAACTGAACCACCGTGTAACTAAACGCCCGTGCAACTCAACCCCATTTAACTGAACCCCCATGTAACTAAACCCCCGTGTAACTGAACCACTGTGCAACTGAACTACTGCACCGAATTAGGTAATTAACCTTTTTCAAACCAAACGATAGACAACCACGAGCGTAGAAAATACCACAAAATGAAAACAACAAAACAAGCAAGGTGATAAAAAAATTACAGTATGTAGACGGTGAGAGCCGCCGTTTACCCCCCCCCCCCCCCCCCACATAAAATATCCCTTAAGGAATATACCCCGCGGAAAATAAAACCTCACGGAAAATACCCCCGTCCCAGAAAATACCTACCCGTGGAAAATCTCCCCCCCCCCAAAAAAAAAAAAAAACCTCTTGTGGTTGGTTAGTCTCCAAACACTTTCGGCTTATAAAAAGACTAGAAATGCCTGGGATTATAAAAAAATTTCTTCCTCCATCCTCCTGTCGTCTTGCTTACATATAGTATTTGTCATTGGGAAACATACGGAAATTTTTTGTGTGGGGGTTTTCTGGAGGATCTTCCATGAGAGGACAGTATTTGCGTGGAGGGGGGGCATGATTTACACATAAATTCCTCTTTTCACTTCCCTTGGAACTTCTCAATTAAACTAAAAAATAACACGACTCAAAGAAGATTTTTAAATTTTGAAAACCATAATTTCCGCGAGGGGGGTATTTTCCAGGTGATGAGGTTTCCGTGGGTGGAGGAGGGGAAATTTTCCGCGGGGGAGGGGGGTAAACGCTTAGACTCGTAGAAAGTGAGAGGGGGAAGGGAACCCCAATTAACAGACAAAAGAAAGAGAAATAAATCTGGATTTAAGAGTTTATGACGTCCGATTTTCTTTGTTTTTGTGACAGCAAAACAGAGTATTTTTATAAATCATCTTGACAGTAATTTATATAAAGACTTAAAAAAGCAAACAATTCCAACAAGGTTGAACATGTAAAGATTCTAACTTGTGTTTTACCCAATGTAAGTACGGTGGTTGAGTTGCATCAGGGTTCAGTTGCAAGGTGGTTCAGTTGCACGATGGTTCAGATGTACGGGGGTTCAGTTACATGGTGGTTCAGTTGCACGGGAGTTTAGTTAAATGGGGTTGAGTTGCACGAGGGTTCAGTTGCATGAGGGTTCAGAAGCACAAGGGTTCAGTTGCACGAGGGTTCAATTGCACGGTGGTTCAGTTACAATGGAACCATCTCAGAGCTACAAAGTTACAGACTCTCTGTAATAATTTGATGTATGTATTAACAATCACCTCTTCCCAGCCACCTTTTTTTTAAGCCTATGCTTCAGAGAATAATTTGGCTATGCTCTTTGCGAAACCTTGAATCCCTACGAAACAAGACAAAACAAATCGTAGGTCTTTTTTAGTTTTATTGTTAGTAACTTTATAAAGATCTGCTCTTCTTATGATTACTATCTTTCTAGAAAACAGAATTTGATTTTTTTTTTTTTTTTTTTTTTTTTTTTTTTTTTTTTTTTTTTTT
>JAQQPU010004727.1:2382-13991 GCA_029168905.1 Artemia sp. Kazakhstan ARC1039
TTTTTTTTTTTTTTTTTTTTTCTTTTTTTTTTTTGCTCAGGGGTGATTGCATCAAACCAATAGTCCTAGACTATCGAGAAAGGGCTCATTCAAATGTAAATTAAAAGTTCTAGTACCCTTTATAAGTGACCAAAACGATTGGAGCACAACCGGCCCCCCTCCCTCCCACCCATTTGATCAAAATTCTGAGATCGTCATTTGGTTCAGCATAGTTCAAAAACCCAGCAACTATGTCTTTAGAGATAACATAACCCCACACAACCCCTGGGGAAAGGGTTTGTAAGTCAGAAAATTTGCCCGTTGTTTACGTATAGTATTTCTTTGGGAAGCCTACAGACATTTTCTGGGAAGGGGGAGAATATTGTGCTGGGGGATTTTCTACGAGGATAATTTTGCATGAGGAGGAAGTTCCCGGGGGTGAACTTTCAAAGGGAAATTTTACAATGGGGGAATTTGCCAAGATTCCTATACAAAATTCCTTTTATTTTCTTAGTATCTCTTTGCCGACTCAGATTTACATGTGGAGATATTAAGCGGATTTTTCCGGGGGAAATGTTTACCAGATTGGAATTGTCTAGAGTATCTTTCTGTAGGTGGAGGATTTTCCACGGAACAAATTCTCTATGGTGGAGTTTTCCACAGGATAAGTTCTCCAGAGAGAACTTTCTGCTGGAAGACCTTTCTACTAGGGGGCGGGTATTCGTTGAGAAGAATTTTCTACGCAGGGGCGATTTTCAGCATGATGTTAAAAACAATCCCAAATTAAAGTCTTTTTTCAAATAAAAGTGAGATAAGAAAAAGAAATTGCAGCCCGAATTGGCTGCAAAAAATTTTCCAGGCGTAATTTTTAGCTAGAATGGAATTGTCTGGGGGAATGAACTTGGTGGTGTGGGGAATTTTATGGTGGAAGAACATTGCATGCAGGAATTTTTTGCGTGGGGAAGGAATTTTCCATGGTAGGGGGAGCCAGATTTCCCGGCTTTATTTAAAAACAGTCAGAAATTAAATTAGTTTCATGTTTGAGGGTTACCCTTCCTCAATACCTTGCTCCTTATGCTTCTTAATGAAATTGTTAACAAATCATTTTCTTTGATTTGTGAAATGGAAAAATGGCCCTAGAAGTTGCAGTAACGACACTTTTTGAAACTATTTAATGAGCGTGCGATTATTTAAACAATTTTTTTTATTATTTTTATCAACAATAGCAGCATATCAACATTTGTTTTGTTTGAGCTATTACAATTTTAAATCAAAGACAAACAATTCCATGTATTTCTGATTTCAGCTCTTAAAATTATATTTTGGTAAACCTATTGTCGAAAAGTTCGCGGTAACGAACTATAAGTAAGGAGTGGCTCAATAGTAACCGAAACTCTAAAAAACGGAATTTTGATACCAATAGATATATCAACAGAATTAAATTTTTATGCTGATTTTAAATATATAAGTTTTATTAAGTTTAGTCTTACCCATCAAAGGTTACGAGCCTGAGAAGATTTGCCTGATTTTCCAAAAGGGGGGAAACACCCCTTAAGATTCATTGAATTGAAACTTGAAAAATGCTGCCCAATCTCAGATGTACAATCTTAAATTTGGCTAGAGTGATTAAATCATAGACAGACTCTATCATTGATTAAATAAAAAAAAAGAAGTTTTTTTAACTGAAAGTAAGGAGCAACATTAAAACTTAAAACAAACAGAAATTATTCTATATATGAAAGGGGCTGTCCCCTCCTCAACGCCTCGCTCTTTACGCTGCAGTTTTTTATTGTTTAAAAAAATAGGGATGTGAGAAAGTCAAACTTTAGCGTAAAGAGCGAGGCGTTGAGGAGGGGACAGCTCCTTTCATATTCGGAATAATTTCTTTTCGTTTTAAGTTTTAGCGTCGCTCCTTACTTTCAGCTAAAAAACTTGTTTTTTTTATTTAATTTTTGAACATTTTTGAATTAATGCAGGTTTTGATTTTGGCTCACTGTTCATGAAAAATTAAAACCAAATTTGCATAGTAATTTTACTTCTATTTGGTTAAATGGTTTTCTCGAACGTTGTTTAATTTTATTTACGAACGTTTTAATTAGTAATAAATATACGTAACTTACGAATTAACTTTCACCCCCTAGGGTGAAATTGACTAGGGGGTTCACCCCCTAGTCAATACCTCGCTCTTTACGCTAAAGTTGGAATTTTGTTCTAATTCTTTAAAAATTACCCTTAATCACAAAGGCCGTTAATTAGAATAAATAGCTCTTATGAAAGTACTAAAAAATCTTTGGCTTAAAGATCGAGGTATTGACTAGGGGGCGAACTCAATCGTATACGTAATATTTTCTGTTCGTGCTAAGTTTTGATGTTGCTCCTTACTTTCAGTTGAAAAACTTGTTTTTTTTTTATTTAATTTCTGATCTTTTTTTAAATAATGCTGGGAAATCTTGCACCACCTTCATAGCAATGTGCCTTCCCACATGAAAACTTCCTCCATGTAAAGATCCTCCCATAAAACCCCCCACCCACCCCCCACTACCAGAAAAAATTCCCCCTGAAAACGTCTGAATACTTCCCAATAATCGATACTATGTGTAAACATTGGTTAAAGTCCATAACTTTCAGCCCTCCCCCCGGGGACTTTAGGGGATTAAGTCATCCTAAAAGATATAGTTATCATATTTTCGACTATGCTGAACAAAATGGCTTGATCGGGTGACCTTGGGAAAAAAATGAGCGTCGGAGGGGCCTAGTTGCCCTCCATTTTTTTATCACTTAAAAAGAGCACTAGAACTTTTAATTTCCGTTCCATTGAGCCTTCCCACGATATTCTAGGACCACTGGGTCGATACGATCACCCCTGGGGAAAAAAAAACAAACGAAAAACAAATAAACACGCATCCGTGATCTTTCTTCTGGCAAAAATGCAAAAATCCACATTTTTGCAGATAGTTCAAGTTCAAGTTCCATTTATTTCCATAGATAACAATAACAAAAACAATATCCCAAAGGGCTCATAGGCCCGTTATTTGGGAAACGACATAGAATAAATGACTAATATTAAAACTTGGCATAAACAATACTAAACTATGTCTAATTTATAAATCTATAAGGAAAAGAAGTCAACTCACCGACAGTCCACACGAAACAGCGACCCTCCTATCACCCGACAATAAAGAACAAAATAAAATTCTCTGCACCATCAGGGATCCGACGCCAACAAAACAAAACAACCCCCCCCCAAAAAAAAAATGAAACTATAAAACAACTGAAAATTATTTGATATTTACCTTTAATAAAAAAAACTTTTCCTATGTCTCTTAAAAAACCCAAGTGTTCGTGACTGACGAATCTCAGCAGGAACCAAGTTCCAGGCACGTCCTGATACGCTGCATCTGATGGTGTGATTTTCATTAAGGTTCTAAGGCTTTTAGGGAGTCTTTCCCCCTTTTTTCGAAAATCAGCCAAATTTTCTCAGTAAATTTTGATGGGTAGGACTAAACTTGATGAAACTTATATATTTGAAATCAACATTTAAGTCTGATTCTTTTGGTGTATCCATTGGTATTAAAATAACTTTTTTTTAGAGTTTCGGTTACTTTTCAGCCGGGTCGCTCCTTACTTACAGTTTGTTACCACGAACTGTTTGATATTGCTTCTTACTTTCAGTTGATTTTTTTCTATTTAATCATAGGCAGCGAAATACCACTGCCTAAGTAAAGAAAGATGTTGGCACATAGTATTATTTTTTTTCCTTTAGACCAGAGCACTTCGTATCGAAGGAGTTGTCGTAGAAACTTCATAAAGGGCTTATTCGATCGGAAATTGTAAGGGCTAGTGACCTTTTCAATAGTCGACAGTGAATGGAGGGCAACTAACCCGACTCCCGTGCCCACAATTTCCCAAACACATTCAATCAACATTTTGAGATAGGCCCCCTCCCACGCCACTTTTTTCCCAAAATTATCTGTCAAAATTCTGATATTACTATTTTGTTCAGCATGGTTGAAAGCTCTAATAATTGTTTTTTGGAGATAGTATGACCCTCTACAGCCCCTGAGGAAAGGCTTTTAAGTTTTAAGTTAAAAATTTGCCCATTGTTTACGTATAGTATTTGTTATCGGGAAGTATGCATACATTTTTTTGGGTGGGGAGGGGAGGACGAATTTTTTTCTGAGGGGACTTTGGACGGGAATTATTTTCCATGGAGAGGGAATGTTACAGGGGGTGAACTTTCCAGTGGAAGTTGTATACTGGGGGAATTTGCCAGAACTCCTATACGAAATTTCTTTATACGTCTTTACCCACTAAATTTTACGCGTAGTGGTTTTAAGGGTAATTGTCCGGGGTAAATTTCCACCAGGATTGAATTGTCCAGAGGATATTTCTGTTGGGAGGGAGATTTTTCCGTGGAGGTGGAGCCAGATTTCCTGGCGTTATTTAAAAAACGAACAGAAATTAAATAAAAAAAAAAAATTTTGCAACTAAAAGTAAGGAGTAATATTAAAACTTTAAACGAAAAAAAATTATTACCTTATATGAGGGGGTTATCTTCCTCCTTAACACTTCGCTCTTTACGCTAATTTTTAAATTTTGTCGGAATTCTTTGAAAAACGACTTTTGAAATACAAGGGTCGTTTAATTAGATCAATAAGTAACTTTTTTTCAAGTACCGAAAGATTTTAGCATGAAGAGCGAGGTGTTGAGGAAGGGAAACCCCCTCATATACGTAATAATTTCGATTCGTTTTAGGTTTTAATATTACTCCTTACTTTCAGTTGAATTTTTTTTAATCATAGGCAGCGCAATAGCGCTGCCTAAGCAAAGAACGATGTTGTCACATGTCTTATTTTTTTTCTTTTAGACCAGAGCACTTCGTATCGAAGGAATTGTCGTACAAACTTCATAAAGGGTTCATTCAATTAAAAATTGCTATGGCTAGTGCCCTTTTCAATAGTCGAAAGTGATTGGAGGGCAACTAACCCCACTCCCACGCCCATCATTTCTCCAAAAACATTCAATTGAAACTTTTCCAAACTTTTTTTTGAGGACACCCCCCAATTTTCAATACAGAGGCTCAAATTAAGAGTTAAAAATGTATAAGAAAAAAGTTAGTAGAACGTCAACTTTGACCTCATCTTTCAAGATTTAGACAAGCAGATGGTATGAACATCCAATTCCGTTACTTTTTACCTCACATTTTCAAATATGGCATTTAGAATGTTACCCCATTTTTTTTAAAGTCCCACCATGACCTAAAATGTTTCCTCATTATAACTTTTTCTATTTGCGAACCTTAGCGCATCAACTATTCATGCAAACATCCACCAATAAAATCCATATTAAAAGAAATTTTCGTCACTATAAAAAAATTATACACTTCGAAACCTATATTTTCAAAGCACATTTTTGACCGATCTGCTAAAATTCTTGGCTAGAAACAGTTTGCAGACGTTCACGAAACGTTGAATCTTTCCTTGTCCCCTAATAAAATTTAGTTCATCTGTTGTAAGAATCAGAGCAAATTTTGTGGGTTTTCGCAAGAAAATAGCTCGTCTTTAACAAACTTAGCCATTGTGTATTGAAACTGTGTATAATTTCTTCATTTTTAGTCCAATTGCGTAGCTAATAAAGGAAAATTTAACATTTTTTCTGATTTTGTGTGGTTTCGCGAGAAAATAGCTCATCTTTAAGCAAACTTACCAATTGCTAATCGAAACTGTCTATAAATATCTTAATTTTTAGTCCAATTATGTAGCTAATCAAGAAAAATTTAACATTTTTTCTGATCTTATGTGGTTTCGCAAGAAAATAGCTCGTCTTTAACGAACTTACCAATAGATATTCGAAACTGTCTATAAATATCTTCATTTTTAGTCCAATTACATAGCTAATAAAGGAACATTTAACATTTTTTCTGATTTTGTGTGGTTTCGCAAGAAAATAGCTCGTCTTTAACAAACTTAGCCATAACTAATTGAAACAGTGCATAATTTCTTAATTTTTAGTCCAATTGCGTAGGTAATAAAGAAACAAACTTTCGTATGGACTGTCGGTGAGTTGACTTCTTTTCCTTATAGATTTATCAATAATAATACGCTCATACCGATACGCGTGACATAAATACGTCCGATACCGATACAGTGTTCAGCCCTTTCCCCAGGGATTATGGAGGGTCATATCATCACCAAAACCAAAAATATTTGACCTTTGAACTATGTTGAACAATATGGCTATCTCAAAATTGTGATTGGATGACTTTTGGGGTAATAGGGAGGGGGGATAGTTGCCTTCAAATCTTTTTGGTCACTTAAAAAGGGTACCATCAAATTTAATATATTTTTTAATGAGATATTATATATCTCTCTATGATGTTCTGGTCACCCCCTAGCCCTGCTAGAAAAAAAGAAGAAAAAAACAAAAAAAAACAAACAGGAGACAGATCAGTGATACCCATGCAAAAAAGTCATTTTCCTTGTTGTTCAAGCAGGGGATTTGTATTTTCTCACATCAGAAAAAAAAGAAGAAAAAAAACGAAAATCTAACCTTTCGAAGTTTACTATACTAAGACAGAACAGACTTAGTAGGCTATAGTAAACTTCGAAAGGTTAAATTTTCGTTTTTTTTTTCTTTTTTGTTTAGCACTGAGGACGACTTGGCGGAGGTCCTTGTCGAAATATTTGCTTATATTTTGTCATCTTCATGGTTCGCTGGCTGACAAAATCCTCGTTTTTTCACCCTTTTTGATTTTATTTTTCATTTTGTTACTTTCTCTCCTCTCTGAGTTTCATTTGATCACTTGATGTTATGGGGTTCTTACCCCCCCCCCCCTCTTTTCAAAAATTAGGCAAATTTTCTCAGGCTTGTAACTTTTGATGGGTAATATTAAACTTTATGAATTTTATTTGTTATGAATAAGCATCGGAATTTGATTCTTTTGATGTATCAGCTGTTACCAAGACTCAGTTTTTTATAGTTTACTTATTTACAGTTTGGTACCACGAACTGTTTTTAAATTGGTTTTCTTCTGCTGGAAACAACTAGTTCAATTGTGTGATAGGTCTTTGACCACTTTCCTACTTTATCCACGTCCAAATATTGTATAACACATTGTTGTCCCCTTTTGGAAACACTTAGTCCTATTATTTGAAATAGGTTTCTCTCTTCTGGAATCAACCACTTCAATTACGGAATAGATTTTTGACCACTTTCCTACTTTATTCTGGTCTAAATATTGTTGTACACATTTTTGTCCCCTTTTCGAAACACTTAGCCCCATTATATGAAATAGATTTTCCTCTTCCGGAAGCAACTAGTTCAAACAACTAGCTCAATTACATAAAATAGATTTTTCGGTTCTGAAAAGACCTACATTATGTAACAGACTTTGTCCACTGTTTTTCATTTTGAACAATCATTACCTTTGACAGAACAATTTCTGAAATTGCTCTCACTCTTTACATCTCTTTAAATCTATTAAAACTCTTCAAACCTACCCCTTCTTTACAGATAAATAACAGTCTTCAATAAAGATCCTGTAAAGAATAAAACGTATCAACCGATATTTACATAAAAAGGCAGAGACTGATATAACAGTGTTTACATTTTAACATAACCTTCAAGGAAAGCGAACAACCTTAATTTGTAAAGTTAGCGTTCGTTTAAAATTCACATGAAAGTTTCCAACTCGTTAAGCACAACCATAAAATGCATGATATAAGTGGAATGAGGCCCGCATTCATGAAAAATAATGTAGAGTGGGTACTTAATTAAAAACAATTGATATTTATTTTTAAAATAATGATATGTTCTTGGACTATTATGAACAAAATAGCTACCGCACAATTTCGATTATATACGTCTGGGGAAAAGAGGGTGTCTGGAGGGGGGTTGAAAATTCCCCTCCATCAGTTTTGACTCTTGAAAGGGAACTAGAAATTACAACTTCAAATCCAATCAGCCCCATCCAAAGTTTATACGACCACCAAGATGGCGGTCTCAAAATTTTGTGTCTCAAAGTCAGATGTGATTGTGGAAAGAATGGGCGTGGGGGGTCGGGTTGGCCTGGCCTTCAGTCACTTTCGGCTTTTAGAGAGAATAATATAATTTTCAATTTCCATTTAAATGAAACCTGTTTGAAAGTTTCCCAATCCTATTGGATGGGGAGTGGGCTCATTTGATTGAAAATCAAAAGCACGCGTGTCCTTTTTAAGTGTCCAGAAATACTGGAGGGCAGCTACTCCCCTCTCAAACTCTTTTTTCCCTACAGATACCTGATCAAAATTTTGACAAAATTTTGACGGCAATTTTGTTCAGCAGAGTTGAAAGATATTGGGCCTATGTCTTTTAGGATGACCTTACCCCCTACAGTTCTCAGGAAAGGGCTACAAAATGTGAACTTTACGCATTGTTTACATTAGTATTGGTTATTGGGAAGTTGCCTATAAAGATATTTTTCGAAGAAAGGAATTTTTCTGGTGTGGGAGGTTACCTGGGAGGAGATTGTATGGAAAAATTTTTCTTGGGGGAAGGGAATTTTCCATGAAGAAGCAGCAAGATTTCCTGGCATTATTTAAAAAACGATTAAAAGCTAAATAAAAAAGTTCTTTCATTATTTACGCCTATGTTTATTTTTAGAACTTTTAGAAAAGCTTATCCTTCTAATAGTTATTCTTAAGTAATTAGAATAAAACGTCAAACTTTAGTGTAAAGAACAAGGTGTTGAGGAGGGGGTAACCCCCTCATATATATAGTAATTTTGTTGATTTTAAGATTTAATCTTACTGCTTACTTTCAAATGAAAAAGCTTATTTTTTTTAATTCAATATTATTTAAAAGGAATACAATGCATCGTCGAAGGAAACTGCACGAGAATATTGGAATGATGAACCATCGGAAATTTATTTTGCCGTTTTAAGCAATGAAATCCCTTTATTATTCTCTATTGCATTCATATATAAATTACAGTTCTATTCTTTTTCAAATACTTTCAAAACTCATGTTCTTACCCTTAAGATGGAATAACATGAAGCTCTGCTTGTATTGAAAAACTGCCTGCCAAGCCTGTATTCTCACCCTGGTAAATCATCAACGAAAAGTATGCATAAAATATGAAATATTTTTTGACTTGATCTTCCCTCACCTTTCCATTTTGTTCTTCATATGATAAAATACGTTCAACGTCTATTGCCCGATTATTTATATATTTATGATATATTTACATGTATAATATCTTGTATAATGTAGTAATTTTTTTCCTGGATGATAATCAGATTTCACATGGTTATTAGACCCGTGGCTGGAGTTCGACAGCCTTTATTAAAGCTCTCATTTTTTCATCACACCATAGTGTTATATAGAATTGGAATAAATTTCGTAGTTTCTGGATTTAAATAAATCTTTAGTGAATAATAAAATTATTTAAAAAATTACGTAATCAGTAGTTATTAATTTAACTTGGATTCTGGGGTGGTTGCTCCTCATTTCACTTTTTATTTGGTTATGTTTTCGTTTTTACTTGGAGTTTTGTTTTTGTTTCCATCTGGAGAGTTGAAAGCCCACCTTTTTTCCAAGGTTTTTTTTTTATAGTGATATCTATCTTCATTCTTGAGTGTATAACCCAAACACGATTTCATCTCAATATAGGCCATTAATTTGGTAATATTATGAATTTATTTTAGTGGGTATTAAAGAACTTGAGCATCCATTGTCAATAGAATGTGAAACCCTAGAAATTGACATCTTGATTCAAATCTATGCAACAGCAGAATGGAGATCAATGGAGAATCTATTATCATTGGGAAATCTGATATTATCAATGAACATTATCAATGGAGAATCTGAATGAGTAAACGTATTAGGTTCGGTTAAGTTAAGTTCGGTATTCAATATGATGCGTTCTGGGTGGCTTGCTTTTTATAATTATTTAATGTATTTAATATTAAAAGAACAACTAAGTCTGATTTCAAATCTTGCTTGGGAAGTGTCCGGTATATGGGTAAGGAATTTCCGAAAAGCCCTCGGCAATGAAGCGAAGTGGTGAATTCTAGTAAGCTAAACCCGACTGCTTCGTCATGTGTAACTCCTGGTGATTCATGGGTTAGTCATTACTCGATAATTTTTAGTACAGTAAATTATGCAGTCTATTCTGGGTTTTCTAGACTGTTTGATTCAGTTATTCTGCGTAGGCTGCGTCAGAAAGATATTATCCCTATTAGTGCTGAGTCTGCTGTGAAAAGTATTAAAAAACTCAAATCTAAGTCGGTTGATTTGGATGGAATTTGTGTTGAAGATTTAAGAGTTGATTCTCCCGAGTTGACTGGCCATCTGCAACTACTTCTTAAGATTTGTGTTAGTAGCTCACTAGAGCCTGACTCTTTCCTGTGTGGTACCGTTACCTCTGTTCTGAAGCGAGGGAAGGATCCGCTTAATTGTGGATCCTACCGCCCTATCACTGTAGCGTGTAATTTAAGTAAACTATTTGAATTTGTATTGCTCCCATTTATTCATGATAAGGTGAATTATGATGCAAATCAGTTTGGTTTTAAGTCACTTATAGGACGCCAGCATACCCACCGTTTACTTGCAACAGTGTTACAAGAATCACATCGTTTAAAAACGGAAGTTCATTTTTGTACGTTTAAAGCTTTCAATACTGTTTGTCACTCTCAGGCATGGGTTTTCTCTGGCACGTTTGGTTGCGAATAGTTCAGTTATTTTTGTACTTCAATTTTGGTACCAGAATTCATTTATTCAGTTGAGACAGGGTTCCCGGGCCTTTGGTCAAATCCCGGTTAGATATGGGGTCCGTCAGGGTGGTGTGCTTTCACCTCATATTTTTAAAGCTTGTTTATTTGCAAATGCGGATGATCTTCTGCTTGTTAGCAGGTCAAAGTTTACTTCAATGGAGTCTGTGCAGCTAGTATCGCGGCTGTATGGGGAAATTGGATTAAGGCTTAACATTGATAAATGCGAATATTTATTGTTCAATTCAAAATCTTCAGCAACGCCGCTTGATTGCGGTTTATTTTCTGTAAAATGTGTCGGATCTTTCCGATGGCCTGGGATCAATATTTGGAAATCGTTTACGTTATTTCGTTTCCGGGTATTGAGTGATACTAAAGAGAAGCTGAAACTGGGGTATGCGAAAATTGTCCCCAACAGGGGAAGATATAACAGAAAAGCACTGGCTAAATTGTACTCGAGTTTTTGGGACCACGCGGTTTTGTTCCCAGCTGGCCTTCACATCCTGCTTCGACCAGGTGATATTAGCGATATTGGAATTATTTATTTCTGTTATTGCAGGTTTTTATTGTATTTGCCTCTCAGATACAGTAATAGAAAGATTATTCGGTTTTTCGGTGCTCCAGATATTGTAAGTTGTTTTGTCAGACAAAGTAGCCGTCTTCAAGAGAATATTTATGCTACCTTGGGTATTAACCACCCTCTTATCCGGGTAGCCATAGCGCATTGAGTGTAATATTTATTTATTTGTGTTGATATTAACTGTATTTTTGTGGGTTTTTTTTATCTTTTCTTGTGTTACTTCACTTTGTTTTCTGTATAGTAGGTTAAAAATAAATTATTATTATTATTATTATTATTATTATTATTATTATTATTATTAT
>JAQQPU010004727.1:14001-50838 GCA_029168905.1 Artemia sp. Kazakhstan ARC1039
TATTATTATTATTATTATTATTATTATTATTATTATTATTATTATTAGGATACTTGAATTATGCAGGCCTATCTTAGTTTTGACAAGATTTTTGGCAGAAACTAAAATTCAGCTGTGGGAGGGAACGAAGCCGGGGTGGGCAATCTTAGGTCCAGAGGAGGCAGTTGCCCCCCTCCCCTTCCCCATGACAAACAAAGCCCCTTTCTACGTCCTTCCTATAAATTCCACTACCAGCAAGTTCCAAATGGCACTAACAACGGCACTCAGTACTGAACTAGCGCTTGTCAAGGCAAGACATCACTTTTACTTCGTGATAGTTCTCAACTGTGAAATCCAGTTTTATATCAATTATTGCACTGTTGATTCCGGGGCCCCTCATATTTGGATTTTATGAAGAAAGGGGCCCACGCTCGTAAGTTTCTTTGAAATGTCATTTTGATGAGTTGAGGAAAGAAGCGAGCGTACTGTATATTTAGCGATATATTAATTACCGATACAATATAATTAGCGATGTCTCTCACGAAAAAGTATTTCGATGAGCGTATGGACAACTTAAAGCAACTGGAAGAAAATCTTCGTACGGAAAATGCAGCGTTGAAACAAGAGAACACTGGCTTGAAATCTGCTCTTGTGGCAGTTAAAAACCAGGTTTTAAGAACTGAATTGTATTTTAAACGCAAGAATCTTCTTATCCATGGAATTCCTAACAAGGAAAATGAAGATATTGAAGAAACCGGTAATGATTTTTTGTCAGAAATGTCGGTACGGAACTACAGGGATATTAAGTTCACGGCCATCTATATACTTAGAAGCAAGGCTAAAAGTCCCAGGAAACAAAACTCGCGTCCGGCATCGGACCCTATTCTTGTATCTGTTTTAAATCTTCGACATGAGGACAATATTATGGCTTGTGTTGGTAATCTAAGAAATACGGGGAAAAGCGTCAGTATTGACCTTCCATTCGAGCTGGCTAAACGTCGGAAAGAACTTTTGAGTATGGCTTATAATTTAAGAAATTGTAAAGTTGCCTCCGATAAAGTGCCTCATACCAAAGTGGTTCAGAAGGGGACTAGGTTATGGCTAGAATCTAAAAAGACTTCTAGTTCTAACTGGATCAAGGTTGATGATGCATGCTACGGGTGTATCCCATTTGAGCGCCATGGCGCGCAAATGGGAATTTCCTATTTGCGCGCCGTATTTTAATTAGTTCAGTTGTGTCCCATTTGAGCGCCAGATAATATTTTGCGTTTCCTCTTCATGTTGAAAATCGCTCTTCTCTTATCCAAGTCCGAAATTGAACTGAACTGAGCTAACAATCTTGCACCCTCTTATAACATTTACTTCGAGCGCCCATTAATCCTAATTTACGATGCAAGGTCAGGTGACCTAATTGCGTAAGCGATTGCACAACCGTTTACCCACAAAATGCAATAGGATTTAGTGTGGGAGCATATTTTTTTACCCTCTTATAACAAGTATTTAATGATGCCAGGAACAATATTTCTGAGGATTTTATTTTTTTTTTCCCGTAGGGAGAAGGAATTTTGGTTCTTATGCATTATGCGCCACTCACTAAAGTTTACGCTATGTAAAACTCGAGAACAAACCAGTTTTTTCGTTAGTTTCTTTCAGCTTAGCGCGAGACAAGACAAAGACAAGTGACAGAATAGATGGGAAATATATAGGCTAATTTGGGCCATATATTTGCACACAAGGGGGGGGGGGAGCATTTGGACAGTTTGAAGCCAGAAAACAATTCTTACTTCATAATATGCAGAATAATTGTACCTAACACATTTTTCATGCAGATCCGCTATACCTTACCCCCGCCTCCCCCTAATGTGCAAATATATAGCCCAAATGTGTTTCTAAAGTAACGAAGAAACTAACGAAGAGACCGGTTCGTTCTCGACTTTTACACACCGTAAAATTGAGTGAGTGGCGTATAATATAGGCTACAACTACCGAAATTTTTCATGGAGAGAGAGTCGGATTTCCCAGTATTATTTAAAAACAATCAGAAATTAAATTAAAAAAAACAACCCTCTTTTCAACTAAAAGTAAGGAGCAACACCAAAACTTCAAACGAACAGAAATTATTACGTATATGATAGGAGTTGCCTTTAGTTTCCTGTAATTTGAAAGGAAATCGTCATATCTATATTGTCTTTTTAAGTAACAAAATATAATACAATTTTTGACAAAAACTGCATCTTCATATACAAAATGATATAACACAGGTATTTTTTGTAAAGTCGCTTCTCTGGGGTAGGACGTCAGATTTGAGTTACTCTGTTACCTCATTCCCTTAAATGTCTTCATCGTCATAAACTGGTCTTTAGAGTATTCATTGTATTATAAATTGCAAACAAAGCTTTGGTTTCGTCATAAATTGACAGGCACAAATTAATTTTTAAATAATTCAAGCAGGGAATGATAGCTCCTGTGATTTTACAGATCAGTTCTCCTAAAATGAAGAAGTCCTTAAACAAAAATATAAAAGTATACTTTCGTATGAGAAGCGCAACACACAGTTGCGCCCGTTCCTCCTCCATCCCAATCTATTCAAAGCCTCCCTCTTTACACCCTCCCAATAATCAATGTTCCTCAGTTTTCACAAATCTCTAAATATTTCATGTAGACGATATTTCATAGATAATTTAGTTTTTTTTTTTTACCTGCAATTCCTCTAAGATATCGAGGATATACACCTATTTGGACTATTTGTATGATTAAATAAAAAACAAGTTTTTTCAACTGAAAGTAACGAGCAACATTAAAACTTTAAACGAACAGAAATTATTACGTATATGAAAGGGGTTACCTCCTCATCAAGACCTTCTTTACGCTAAAGTTTTTTTTGAATTTTAAAACAAAGCATGGGGGTACGCACGACCACAGCGCTGATCCTCTGCAGACCCAGCAGTACAAATTCCGGTCAGACCTTCGAAGCGAGTCAGCCCGTACTACTCGTCCGATTCCCGCTATCTACGACGGCCAGGTCGCAAGTGCTGCTGCCAGTGGGCTGAGTGCTTTGCCTCAGTTACCCTATAAGCACGTGAAGTCGTCCATGTACAGATCACGAAACAAGCTGATACCACCACTGCCCGCTGATACTATATCCGTACCGACGCCCTTGCCCCAGGCTTTCAGTGAGACGTCTGCAAACCAGAGATTCCTCCTCTTTCAGCTTCAAAATAACGCTGCGATTTGCTTTGCAACCGACGAGTCGTTAAGTCTGCTTGAACGAAGCCCGGAATGGTATATGGACGGCACCTTCGACTCAGCTCCTTCCCCATTCGGCCAGTTGTTCACCGTTCACGTTTTCTTCGGCGACAAGCAACTTCCCGCTGTCTTCGTGCTCATGGAGAGCAAGTCTGCGCAGCTTTACAACGACGTCTTCAGCGAGCTGATCCTACAGGCTGCGATGAAAGGAGTGACACTTCGCCCGACGACCGTCGTCTCTGATTTTGAGACCGGTCTGCTGACATCCGTGAAGCAAGTTTTTCCGGCCGCCAAGCACCGTGGGTGTTACTTCCACTTTTGCCAAGCAGTAATCAGAAACTTGGGGCGTCACTCAGTCCGTGAGCTGTACATGACCGATGCAGACTTCAACCTCTACGTTCGAAAGCTTCTGGCTCTGGCGTTCCTACCTCCAGCGATCGTCAGAATCAATTCTGGTCCAATCATTTCTCACATCGTTCGTACCTGGCCTTCGGCTCGTCCGTTTGTCACTTACTTCAGCCGTCAGTGGTTCGACCAATGTCCTCCTCATTTCTGGTCAGTCTACGGCATCCAGCGAAGGACAAACAACGACCTCGAATCATGGCACATGCGGTTTAACCGAAGAGTCGGTCGCTACCACCCGAACTTGTGGCAGTTTATCTCTTTCCTGAAGGAAGAACAAGCAGTCGTCGATTCTGCAAGGACACAGCTACTCCAGGGTCATGTCATCCATCGGACGAACAAGAAGTATGCAAGGCTGAACGAACGACTCGAAAAGCTGTCGACGGAGTACAGGGCTGGAACTCGAACAGCAGACGAGCTTCTCTTGGGTGTCGCACATAACATTTCGCCGGATGTGTGATATTAGCAGTTTTTGTTTGTATTTTTACCAATATATTAATTTGAATTATCCGTTTTTGGCACGATTTTTGGGTGATTTCGTTCCATTTCTAAACGATCGTTGTGAAATAACTCTAAAAAAAGAGCCGAATATTTCGACTTGACCAGCAAGCCTTCTTCAGCGGCAATCAGTTCTTACCCTATGAACGTGCGTAAAATCTTCACTTATATTCTTCACAAGCTTAACAAACGTTTAGCTTCTTAACTCTCAGTACAGAGTTATTTCACAACCATTGACCCAATAAAATCCTCAGTTTTGTTCGTTGTCTTCGTGGCAATAAATATTTCTACAGGTCAATGTGGCAGCAAACCACGCTTCATCCACCGCAAAATCACAATTTTGGGTTTGGCGCTCAAATGGTACTCCGTGGCGCTCAAATGGGAACAAAATTCCGTGGCGCTCAAATGGAACAAAATTCCGTGGCGCTCAAATGGGAAAGCGCTCAAATGGGAACACCCCCATGCTACGACCCACTTACCCTATTTTTCCCCTCGGCCAATTCTGATTTCGATTCTGACGCATGATTATTAGTGAGTGCTCGCTTCCGCTTAATATATTATATCTTCAAAAAAATGTGCTGTTCGTTAATGTTATTTGTCTTTTCGTATTTTTCCCTTTTATTTGTCTTTCTTTACCCTCAGTATTTACAGCTTCCTGTGCTATTTTACTTGTTATTTTTTTTTTTTTCAGAGCAAAATAATCAAGTTCGTGTCATAGCCTTTTTAATTGGGTTTAGGAGATTGACGTCGCTGGTGTTCACGCGACTACAGCATGGCTCTCTGTCACCTGCAACGGTAAGTAATTATGGTTGAGAATGATTCTCTGTTGGGGATTAACGCTAATATAACACTAGGGAAATTAAATGATTATGAATGTGGGAGAGTTAATTTTAATGAAATTATAAATAATCCGGTTGGTAAAGCCCCCAATATGAATTTATATGAAAATTTTGAGAATATAATTGATAGTTTGTTTGTGGAGGAGCTGAGATTTTGGGACTCCGGAGCTCGGTGGGGTGATGCATTTCCGGTTGTGCATCTAAACGTTCAGGGCCTAAATTCCTCGTTTGATGATATTCAATTATTATGTAGGAATTCGTGCCCTGCAATTATCGGTCTCTGTGAAACATTTTTGAGCAAGAAAAATCAGGTACTTTTGGATATTTCCGGTTATATGTCGATATTTCTTAACCACAAGACGGCCCAAAAAGGTGGACTTGGATTTTACATCCGAAATAATTTTCAGGCTGTACTAAGACATGATTTATGTACAAATAATGAAAAGGTATTTGAGTCACTTTTTATAGAAGTCCCAATCAACGCTAAGGAAAGGGCAATAATAGGCGAAGTATATCGTTCTCCAAGTGGGTCTATAACTCAATTTATGGAAACATTAGAAGATGTTCTTGGAAAAGTTTTTGCTGAAAAATCCGAAGTTGTATTGATGGGCGACTTTAACCTTGACCTTGCGGAACCGTCATCTAGACAGGCTTTTGATCTTTTGTCTTTACTAATTTTGTATGGATTAGCTCCTTGTGTAAACATACCGACAAGGATTTCTAACAAGACAGCAACATTAATTGCCATAAAAATACCTGACAATAAAAATACCTGACAATATATTTTCATCACTACACTCCATTAAGAACGAAGTACTGCTTTTTGATACTTCCGACCATTTGCCAATTGCAGCCTTGTTTCCAATCCTCCAAAATCCACAAAGATTAGTCCCCCAGGATACACCGAGATTCTGTTGCTCACCAGTGGAGCTGGATAGACTGAAAGAAGATCTGAGTGCATCTTCATGGGACTTTTCATTACCAGAAAATATTAATTTGGGTAATTATAACGATATATTTGGCCAGTTTTATGACACTGTTAAGGAACAATTCTCGGCTTATTGTCTAAAAGCTCCTTTAAGGAATCCTCGATCAAAAAGATCAACACCCATAGCTCCCTGGCTAACATCGGGAGTCCTCAAGTCAATAAATAGGAAGCAGAACCTTTGGAAAGAGTACAAAAAGAGACCAAGTGATGCTAAATTAGAAGCATTTAAGTTGTACCGTAATATGCTAAAATCAATTATTCGGAGAGCTAAAACAGTATATTTTACAAAGAGATTTGTTGTTTGCGGTAAAAATATAAAGAAGACGTGGGACGTGATTAAGGAAGTTAGTCGGCCATCCAAAAAACTAGAAGGTCTCCCTAAGTCTCTTATGGTAGACGATCAACTTATCACAGAAAAAGGGCAAGTACGACATCATATGAACAAATTCTTTGCGGAGATAGGGAAATCAACTGCTAATAGCGTTTCCCATTGCTCGGTGTCACAGACTTGGAAGCAGTTCCTAGGCCCCCCGTGCTTTTAATCAATGGTTCTTGAGGACGTTACGGTGCAGGAAATTACAAATATTGTTTTGTCTTTAAAGAATTCTTCAACAGGTTTTGACAAAATTTCTGCTAAAGTAATCAAACATATCCTTCCATCGATTATCACCCCTTGGCAGACAATGGTCCTTGCCAGAATTCAGAAATGATTAGTGGTTATTATATTTATGCTTTTTAGTGGATATTGTCAACAAAGTCAATGAATTAAATATATCATTGCAAGGAAAAGATAACCTCACAGTCGATACGTTTAATCACGTCAGAGAATTTCAGAAGCAATTGCTATTTGAATCACTATGGAAAATTAATAATGCTCACCCTTTCCATTGCTAAAAGAATTTAAGAAATCAAAATGTAACAATTATATCAAATATGCAAAAGAAATAAGTAAACTCTCAGATACTTTTGAAAGGCGATTCAATAATTTAGAGTTGGAAAAACTTCACCAAAATTTTAAAAATATATTCATCTCCTTTTCATGTTGAAATTGAGTCTGTCCTAGAATAACTCCTAATGGATCTGATTGACATACAGTGCAATGGTGAATTAAAACACATGTTTGAAATTTTTTTTTACATTTACGTCACAAAAGAAAAATTATCCAATTACAGAAATTTGGCACAAAAGGTTGTCAGCGCGTTTGGTTCAACTCACACCTGCGAATCGTTTTTTTCTAAAATGAAATTGACCAAACACAAAAGACGCGAAAAACATAATGGACGCTAACCTTCAACACCAATTACGATGTGCAAATACCCAAATTGAGATTGACTTGCAAAAGTTAAGTGAAAAAGGGGAGAAACAAATATCGCACTAGGGAAATAAATATTTTTCTATGATTTTATTTTTTATTTCGTTATTGTTTTTAGTATTATATATTTTTTACAATGTGCATTCAGGATCATTATTTTTATTATATTATCTATGTTTATATGTAAAAAATAATAGTAAACATAATTATGAAAATTCATTATTTTTCAATGTGTCACTCCAAAAAATATCTATAATAGGTCTCAATATAATATGGGTATATATATTTTTATATGCGGCCTGCGGAGCTATAATGCATTTCCAAAGTGGCCCGCAAGATAATTTTGGTTGGCCACACCTGGTCTAAAGCCTACTGCGTCATTGGAGATTTGCTGAAAACTCTATGTTTATTGAATAGTCTTGGAAATAACTAATAAAATCAATCTGAATGTTTGATACGTAATGATACTAATTGCTGAAAGCTCATCAGTTAAAGATTTTATTTCACTACAATTTTCAATTGATTTTCAATGTTGTAATAAGAACAATAAATATTTGTAATATAATTCGTTTTCAGCAAAGCGCCGATGACGCAGAAGGTCATAAATTTTTACAGTTAAGGAAGGGGGCAGTAGCCAAACTCTTGTTTGTGGTGATTTTTATTCTTTTTAAGCTTGATTTGTATATCCAATTTAAGTTTTACTCGTATTAAGATTTATACATTCATTCATATTAGTATCTGTTGCATGTCTGTTTACTTTGATTGCTTATTTAATTTTTGTTCGTTTCGGGTTTCATTTGTTGTTTAATAGTAATTTCTGGTTATTTTGAGTTTAAGTTATTATAGGTTTCTATTTCTTTTGATCTTAAGCTTAATATGGCCTTTACTTTTCTTTCGGAAACGGCTTTTTCGGAAAGTTTTTTTAAGTTAATTTCTGTTCGTTTTTGATTACCAAAATTTCAAGTTTTTCAAAATTCCCTATTTAAAAATATTTTTTTTATTCCAAAATAAATTAACAGTTTTGGTTTTATTCCCCCAATATTAAACATATCTATTTGTAATTAAGTGTCCACAGACAGACAAATAAGCTCTGAAGCATATAAAAAATAAGACAGATTTCAAGAAAAAGATAAAATATACACAAAGTCGTGGCTCATTCTCTTGTTATCATCGCAGCATTGGCAGAACCAAATTACCCAAAGGAACCAGCTATTGATTTTCAAGATATGAAAAGAGGGTTAACAGTTAACACAGGTGGTCATTCCTTTGATGACCGGAGGTACCGGAGGCTGAGAAGAGAAGCATCTGAATTGGAAGCTCCTGTAGATGAAGATCTGAAAGGAGCAGAAACTCATCGTATTTTCCATAAAAAAAAACTATGCATTTTGAATTTAGAAAATGTAGTTCGGTAGATAATAGACAGGAGGGGATCTAGGATTTTCTTAGGGGGGAGGTGCAAAACAGGTTGATCCGATAAACTTGCTTTAGGAGCAAGTTTTATTAACGCAAACTTGCGTTAATTAAGTAAATTACACGTCATATAACCTCGCCTGCGTATGCAGCCTGTCCCAAGCCAGGATAAAGAGGGAGGGTTGGGCTGTGGGCTTGCGACCCACACCCGGGACCTCAAGGGCCTGCCCTCGGGGGAAATCCTAACTGCAACCGAAACATCAAGTTTGAGCCTCGGATTTTCGAACCCCCTTTTGATGACGACCTCTGCATGCCCACGGACAAGATTTATGAATGCGAAACAACACCTCAAATTTGCTTTCTGGAACGTCCGCACAATGTCTCAAGACTCCAATACTGAACAAGTGCTAAAAGCACTGAAAGATTACCATCTTGACCTTCTGGCTGTGTCAGAAGTTCGATGGCTAGGATCTGGATTAAATAAACTGGATGGAGATATGACCATTATATACAGTGGATCGCAGCAAAAGCGTGAATACGGAGTAGCACTAATGATGACAAAACAGACTTCCCAAGCTCTATTACATTGGACACCGGTGTCACCTAGAATCCTGAAAGCCCGCTTCATCGGCGCGCATGTGAAACTGTCAGTAATAGTATGCTACGCACCCACCAATGATGCCACCGACGAAGCAAAAGACGAATTTTACAGAGCTATCAACTCCGTGGCAAACGACATACCACGGCATGACATGGCATGTTTTCTAGGAGACTTTAACGCGAAAGTAGGGAACGACCGATCGTTTTCCCCTGAGGTTCTCGGAGAGCATGGCCTGGGCCAGCGAAACAAAAACGGAGAACTACTTATCGACTTCGCGCTCCTTAACGACCTAGTAATCGGAGGTACCCTATTTTATCATCGGGATGTACACAAATATTCTTGGATATCTCCCGATGGCCATACCCAAAATCAGATTGACCATTGTCTTTGGAGCAGGAAGTGGAGATCAAGCCTACTTGATATAAGGGGATATAGAGGAGCTGACGTTGGCTCAGATCATAATTTGATGGCAGCAAAAATCCGCCTCAAATTGAAACGAAATCGAAAAGCAAATAAGGCTCCCTTAAACCCAGTCTTTGACTCGGAGAAACTGAGGTTGAGAGAATTCAACCAAGCTTTTAAACTAGAGATGCGGAATAGATTTGAAGCCTTGTCTTTACTAGATGATGCTGATAGCAATCAATACTGGGAAAGAATAAAGTTGTGCTTTCACAATGCCGCGAAAGCCACCATTGGGTACCGCAAGAGCCCAAAAGACCAGTGGCTATCTGACCAAACATGGGAACTCATTGAGACAAGAAAAAAAGTAAAAGCATCACTTATCCAAAGACAAACCCCTGACCAACAGATCCTCAGAAACGATGAATACAGAGCCGCGGATAAAGAGGTAAAGAAGAGTGCCAGAAAAGACCAGAGAAACCTGCTGGAGCGAAAAGCAGCGCAGGCAGAAGAGGCGGCGGAGAGAGGTGATTCAAGAACCGTCTATAAAATCATTAATGAGATTATTGGAAAGAAATCCTCTATTCAACATGGACCAGTAACAGACCCCGCGGGCATCCTGAAAACACAGCAGTCTGACGTAAACGAAGTTTGGGCCAGTCACTTCGAGAAGCTGTTAAATAGACCTCCACCAGAGGATCCCCCAGAGATCCCAGCAACAACACTGTTTTCCTTAGATATCAGCACGGATCCGCCGTTATCCACTGAAATTATAGCAGCAGCAAAGAAGCTGAAAAATGGGAAGTCGCCTGGCGAAGACAGGACATCCGCGGAAATGATCAAAGCGACTGTTATGACCTGCATCAAGTTCTGGACAGCGTTGTTCGCAGTAATCTGGACGACCGCCAAAGTACCTTCGGATTGGAAACGCAGCACGCTTGTGAGGATCTTTAAGAAAGGCGATACGTCCTTCCCAGGCAACTGGTGAGGAATCTGCATATTTTCCATACCTAGCAACTTGCTGACGCACATTTTACTGCAGAGAATCAGCTCGCAGCTCGACAGACACCTTCGCGACGAGCAACATGGATTCAGACCGAACCGTTCATGTGCAGACTTGATATTCACCTTACGGCTACTGACGGAAGAAAGCAGAGAATGGCGCTCCAAAATTTATATGATATTCATGGATTTTGAGAAGGCATTTGACTCAGTAGACCGCCAAAGTCTGTGGAAGATCCTACTGCATTACGGAATCCCTGAAAAGATAGTTTCACTGATTGTTGCGTTTTATGAAGATAGCGAGTGCTGTGTAAAGACATCCAGATGGCCAAACCCGTTTCTTCCGCATTATGTCAGGAGTTAAGCAAGGTTGCGTCTTGTCACCGCTACTTTTCGTAATTGTCATTGATTACATACTGCGAAGTACAAGCACAGACGGAATCCAGCTAAATCCAGAAACACGCCTCAGTGATGTAGACTTCGCTGACGACATCGCCGTCCTAGAATCATGCAAGGAAAGACTCCAAGAACTCCTTGACAAAGTGAGGGAGAAAGGCGGCCATGTCGGCCTAAAAATAAATAATGAGAAAACAAAATTCATGGCTACCAAAGATTCACCCCTGAGCATCACTTGCGGAGACCAACACATAGAGCAAGTTGTCCATTTCAAATACTTGGGAAGCATAATAGAAAATACCGGATCGACCACAAAAGAAGTGCTCACAAGAATCGGCCAAGCTAATGGGGCCTTCAATAGATTACGGAAAGTGTGGCGGTCCCAAAGCTTCTCTATACGGCTAAAGTTACGGCTCTTCAATAGCAATGTTATGCCATTGCTGCTTTACGCTGCCGAAACCTGGCACCTGAACCAGGAACAAGATCTAAGAATACTTGCTTTCGAAAACACATGTCTCAGAAGAATTCTCAACATCCGTTGGCAGCAGAGAATAACAAACCAATCCATCCGTGACAAGACTGGCCAGCCTCTTGTGACACATATTATAAGAGTCCGCCGATGGAGATACCTTGGCCATGTACTACGTATGGACAATCTCCGACTACCAAATGCAGCGCTCCATTGGCAGCCATCAGGTCCACGCCGCAGGGGCAGACCCAGAAACACCCTGCGTCGAACGTACCAGACAGATCTCCGTAACCTGCACACATCAATCCAACCTCAGTGGGAGGACATACTTGCAGCAGCAAACCGGCGGGAAGATTGGCGGCTCCTTCTTGATGCCCTGGGTGCCTCTGGAGGCACAGGTGGATCTAAGGTCAAAGGTGAGGACACGTCATATTACTAGTATACTACAAGTAAATTACCGTCGATTTTAGTCGACGTTGGGGGGAGGGTAACCCCCTCGTTCCCCCTGGATCCACCACAAATGATGAAACCCAATCTTATTCATAGAATGATACTAAAATTGTCATCTTCGAAAAGCTTTTCATAGTTAATTGACAAAACTGACTTCCAGCCATGCGGAGAGTCAAAGGAGACACAAATAATATTTAAACCTTGCTAATAGTCTTATCCAGAAAGAAACTTTCAGGAATAGTGAATTCACTTTATGAATCATTATAGTCCAAAAATGTCCTACAAACTGGAGCTCCCAAGAAATTGCATATATACTATTTTGACACCCTGGATTCACATATGTCGTTAGATTTACTGGGAATACATTCTAGTGCAACATGGGCGCAATACGCCAAAACTTTTAGACAGGACTGAGACAAAATATTTTAAACCCTCCTCTGTTCCCTTCCCTAAGTTAAAAGTTAATACTCCAATTCTTCCACCCAAGACCGTACCCAGGATTTTTTCCAGGGGGGGCAGGGAGGGTTACACACAAAAAACCCTCAAAAAACGCATAAAAAATTTGTTTATATATATTGCGCCCATGTTTCACCAGTCAGACAAAAATCAGGGGGGGGGGGGGTCAAACCCTCCTAACCTCCCTGGGTACGACTTTAATGCCACCCCTCAAAATATAAGAAATTCCATTCAAATTTCAACTCCATCCCTGAGCTGTTCTTAAGATATTACTGCATATGCTGCATTTTGATTACCTGGATGAGTATAGTCTTTTTTAATTTACTTCTGAAGTCTCCACCAAGACATAGTTCAATGATAAATTGCCCCCTCCTTTTCCTTAAAACTCCCTGAAGTAAGTAGAACCCCCTTATCCAATACAGGGGGGGCATAATTTATGCATGTTTTTATGGTTTTTCTCACTGAGGATGTTTTTTCATGGTTTTTTTCTCTGTGGATGTTTTTTCATGGTTTTTCTCACTATTGATGGATGTTTCTTAGATGTCAACAACAATTGCTGGATGTTTCTTGGATGTCAACATAAGTTCACATCAACAATTGCTGGATTATCGATCCGCTAAGGGGAGAGGATCACGTGTCTCTTTCTGGGCCAATCAGGGGATGTTTCTAAATATATTGATCCGCTAACGGGAAGTGACGCAACTGATATAAGGAGGGATTTTTGTTATAGTTGTTATTAGTGTGAGAATAGAATTCAAGGAGTGAGAACAGTTTGACTTTACTCGTTAGGATATATTTGTAATAATAATGAGTGGAATGTTATCACTATTAGAAGTTGATAGTGGAGTTGGTAGCAATGATACAAGAGCCCCAAACATTGAGGTGGAAATCACGAGAGGATCACGACTTTGTCTGGAATGGGATGAAGCATATGCAAGATATGTGATATCTTTGAGCAAATTTAAAATGGAGGATCAATTATGCTTCGCTACGAAAGTTGATATAACACATGTGAATAGACTTCAAAGTGCTTTAAGTGCATTAAGCATATCGAAGATAATAAGCTGTATTGGTAATTGTACATGTGTAATATCATTGTTGTAATTATACAATAAAATTGTTTCGAAATCGAAAATGTTCCCTTTCTTTTTGTTAGAATATTCATGAAGTAGAACGAATCATGGTCAGTCTAGAGCCAGCAGTCAGAGTGATAGGATTACAAAAATGAATAAATTTGAGATAGAGAGAATTAGATCGAATCTGGTGATTATGGAAAAACATTTGATTCTGGATGATAATTTTCTCGAGTTATCCCTTCAACGGAAGATATTCTCACAGGGAACACTAGACAATATAATGAAAACTGATTCTCTCCCCCATTGGACTATTGTATGAAACTTTTACGATGTGACTCAAATGCTTATACTCAATTTATTGATATATTAATCGAAACAAAGCAGAATAATATCGTGGATATACTTTTGAAAACATTGCCATAGGTTCAATATAGATGCCCCCCCCCTTCGAAAGAGGTAGCGTCACAGAGTTACTCCTCTCACCATTCCCCTCTGAATTTATCTAAAGAGGATCAGTTTCGTTTCAGCTGTGAGAGAGTTGACATCGGAAACCAAAAAAAAAATGTTCTATTCATCTCCACTATGCATGTACACTTTTGGCAGTTGGTCATCATGTGAGAATTGTACAATTATTGATGACTATAATGAAAAGTGTAAATTATGCAATCCTTGTAAATTACATAGAGGATATGCAGTACAAATTAAAAGATGTAATTCATGTCTTGAAGAGATTTGTGACTCTCACCCTAGAGGACATCTATGCTCCAATTGTCATTATGACAAATGTGATCATTGGGACAATACTTACCCCGGTATGATTGGAAAGAACCCCAAACGTGATTTTAGTTTATTTCTACGAGATTGGTATCGTCGTGGATTTAAACTAATTTGGGAGGAAGAAACAGGTCTATGATTCAACTGTTGGGGTAACAAGGCAATTTGGTTTCTACGTCTTTGTTGTGACGACACTGCCTATTATGACTATAAACCTAGTGATTTTTATTTGGCAGTTACCGAATGTGATTCATCATTTGAAAACACTGTATGTAATATTGCTTCAAATTGACAGATTGAAACACGTGAATTTTACAATATCAATGCAAATAGTATCATTGACTATACAAAGAGATATGACACGGGTGAAGTTACATTATACTGTAGAAAATGTGACCCTGACTTTGCAGCCAATCAAGATCAATATACAGTGAATTCAAATGATTTACCAGCATTAGTGGTTCACGACAGTTGCCTATACACCGAAGAAGAAATCTAAAGTGAAGAATAAAGACATTGTCTATATACATTTTTCATTTATTAATAAACAAATTCACATACATTTTTTAAGCACTTTACTCGTAGGGCACTAAAAGCAATATTATACAGGTCTTAGAGGATATTTTCCATCATAAAGTCGTTCAGACATGGATTGTCTATATAAATGTTAAGAAACTGCATGTAAGTACAGCCGCGACATCTGAACACGAAATATAGTAGTGCATGGAAACCACAGCTTTTATTCGTCAGATCCTGCACTCTCTTCCGATTTTGAATAATAGTTTTCCCACTGCTCTCATTACAGTTGCTGATGTAAGGAGTGTAGAATGTATAGGGTAGACCAAGGGGATCGAAAAATCAATCGTCTTCATTGTTTGAAAGATGCAAAACCAATGGCCAGCATTCACAGTTGACAGACTGTTATTAACAATGATTAGGGTATTGTTGGCACTTTGAATTTTTCCTAGAAAGTAGGAGGGCAGACAATAGGATCTGTATTTGGACATGTATGGGTCCATATTAAATACATTGATTTTTTGACTGGTGTTCATGGTGCAAGGTCTAGTAGAACACTGCCTTCGGGAGTGATTTCCCAATAGGTTTCAAATTGATCAGTCATCATTGGAATAAATTTTAAATTGAATATTATCAGAGAAGGGTTGTTGTGGATAAAATTGTTCATAGTATCCATGTTTTAAACTTACATCAACATTTTCTGCATTGAATAGATTTAAAGATGAAGTGATTGAAGGTTGGGAATCCTTATGCGGTAGATAAGACATCTTAGGAAAATAAATCTAGTTTCGATCTAACAATTCTCTTCCTGGGGCTTCTTCTAGTGCTTATTGTATGTGTCATCTTTTTCCTTCTTTTCTTTGACAGGGGTGACGTCTTTCGTTTCTGTCCTGAGTAGAGACTGATGAGTGATGCACTGTTTCTCGACCTTTTTAAACCAATTTTAATGAGATTTCAATTGTTCGCCGAGGGTTCGCGCACTGGACCTAAGATTTTCCAAGGCACTTTTTTTTTAAATCCTTGCCAGAGCCCCAATCGTATAGTGTAGAGGATGCAAAAGCTGTCGCATCCGGTACAATATATTTTCTAGCCAGAGGTAGTGCAGAGCGAAACAGCTTAGCAAATCATCTGCCAAGACCATAGTCAGACATCGACGAACGACCTTTGTAATAGTCCATTCCATTGCCCAATTGTCTTGGGCCAAGAGTATTAACATAGCAGTCGATATCAGGACAAATGAATACCACTTTTCTATTAAACATCTTGTTATTGAATGGGTCGAAAATGGCATGCAATCACAGCCAAACCTTTTGTTATTGCTAGGGGATCACTTAATTCAGTTCTTAGTGTAAACTTACAGAGTTCCAAATAGGAAGTGTTTACGGGGATATACTGAAGATGCTTTATATTGTATTGGTGAATATGTTCTTGATTGGTTTTTACTCGTAACTCGTAGACACAAATGAAGCATAGAGAAATATACAAGTGTCCGTGGAGAAGGCAGGCGGGTAGTCAGCAAAAATAAAATTAGTGTTTTCAGCACTTTTACCATTGATCATATTGAGCTTCAAGCCGAGAACATCTTTTAGATTACCATTGAGAATAACATTTTCATCGGCAATGGGTGAACTAATGTAGATCTTGCCCTCCTCCTTTGAATAGTTGAAATGAAGGGCTCCTTTTTGACGAGCGGAAATTTTTTTATCGATAGAACGACATTTATCATTCATCAAATTGATCTTTTGAATTTGTTCTTGATCACCTGAGGGTGGCGGCCAATCATAGGTTCTAATTTTTTTATCATATTTGCGATCCTTTCTCAGGATATCATATGTATTTTTGAGAATACACTCGACAAGAGCTACTTCATACTCGCCGTCGAATTTAATGGTTGGAGAGAGTTTCGTCCAAAAATCACTTGTTTTATTCAAGTCATTGTAGAGAGGATCAGAAACATTGGACATGAAAGTAACATAAAAATCATTCGGCATTGTTAATGTCGTCAACACTGACCCAAGAATCAAAATCAGAGTTGTATCCTAACCAGCGAACAAGCAACTGTCTCTTGCACCTGCGAGTACGACTCTTTAATATCTTTTCAATTTGATAAATTTCACTAATTTTTCTAACTTTTGTAGTTTGTAATCATAAAAACCGCCAAGAATCTCATCATCTTTGGTGTCTCGCAGTCGATATGTCATGGGTGTAGTGTATAGGATTTTGAACACTTTAAAAAGTTCAGTGGTCCAAAAATAATTCCCCTTTTCAAAAATATTGGTGGTTCTATTAATTCGAACAGTATCACCAACATTGAATTTCTTCTTCACAGTTTTTTTTTCTTTTTCACTGGAATATTGCTTTAGAAAAGCATCAAATGTATTTTCACTACAATGAAAGTCCCGAGGGCTTGAGTTGGACAGGGATCGATGTGGTTGTTGGTTGTATATTTGCATGATTTTATCTAAATCATGAATAAAAGCAGCAGTATTTTTCAGCGTACAATATCTTGAAAATAATAGACGAATCGTTCTTATCAATCGTTCTGCCAATGCAGCCTTTATTGGGCTGTGACCATGATAGAGCGTTATATTATATTTCAATAGAACCTTTTGCACATGAGGATTAACAAATTCGCTACGGCGATCCGATTGAATTTTTCTATATTAATCCTGTTCAAGAATAATTTCTAAAGCATGAGCAACTTCAACATCTCTCTTTGATTGCAATGGAATGACATAGGCATAGCGGCTAAAGACACTGATTGCCACTAGAATATATTTGTAGGGTGTATTGTGACGCCGTTGAATCGCGTCTAAAGTTAAAAGATCAGTTTGCATTATATGCAGAGGGAAAAAGGCTTTAGTTTTTCGATATTGTTTGCCACGAAGCCTGCGATTCCGATGCAGTGTGTTACTCGGTTCATTTTCTAAATACTCTTTTACTTTTTTAATGTGCTACCATCTATGTCAGAGGCAACTTTGTGAAAGCGTTGTGGGGGAGCTTCACAAATATTTTCATAGACACGTTTTAAAACTTCAACCGTTTTGAACGCAAACACGTAGTGTAATGTCCACTCCCCGTTTGCACACAGGAGGGTAAATCAATGCGTCGTCGATTTTGAGTAGCAGCCACTGGTGCTATAAAATCATTGCTGCTACTGCTGCTGCTGCTAGTATTTTCCAAAATTGAATCTTCTTCTTTTTTAAATGGTGTTGGCGTTGTTGGAGGACTATATTCTCTTAGTTTCTTTAGAATTTGCTTATTACCAATAAGACTTTTGGGGAAGTTTGATGCATTCAGAAAGGTGTATAGATTATTTTCAAATGACAAAAGTCCTTTACAATTTGTCACCATATCACAAATTAAATCAACTAGATTATAACTTTTTCCCTGAATTATAATTCGTTTCCCTGTGCTATCAACCTGAAATTGATGATCACCACTAGTTTCCAACATGAGATATGCTAATAATCTTTTACTCTGTTCTCGATAGGTCACTGGCATTAGGTTCCCAATTGATGTCACTATGGAATTCAATTCCTTCTCCTTTGATTGCACTCCTGAATCTTGAGGACATGTTTCCTGTTTAGAGGGATCTGTGACGGTGACGGGTCTATCGCGATAAGTTCTATGTTTCTCCACACGTCGCAATGCATCTTGAAGTAAAACTAGCTTTTTATCATCGGCAATATTTTCATCTTTAATGAATTTGCTTAGATTGTCCTCCAAATGCTCCACGGGCGAAAGGACGATTTCAAATGGCGTCAATTTATAGGGTTTGGCCATATAGAGAAAACTGTTTACAAGTCCTGCAATTATTGGCAGTAAGAGTGTAAAAACGCTACCACCCGCTTGAAGGAGACATTTTCTTTTAAAAATGTTTCCCTTGTTTTGCAAGCCAAGGCACGTACAGTGGAATGATGTCGCTTTATCTGTTGTCTAACACCTTCTGGCAAGTGTGCATTGCCCTCGGTTAAATTTAAACAAAGTTCAGATATTAGAATAATGAAATCATTGTCAACACCATGTTTGAGTATGGCCTTCCTGAGTGGAGGTTTTGAAGTGTCTAAAACGGAAAATAAATGCCGTTGTTCGTGTAGTTTCTTCAGTGTCATGATGGCAACTAATAGCTTTTTCTACTGTTCACTGGAAGATATACTGTAATTTCTTTTTCGAAAATATCTGCGACTACACGTAGATCCTCGGGTGTATTCTGATTAAGATCTAGCAAAATATACCCGTAGTGCTTATTTGACGCCTGAGTGTACGCTAACAGCAGAAATTTTGGAGCACCTGAATATATTTGCTTATTGAGAGTTATTAGCGAGCTAGAATTACGAACAACTCGGTAGATAATATAGATGGTGCAATTCAAAGCAAGGGCTCTCATACAATTGCTCTGATGAAACATATTGTGTGGAACTAGGGTTATGGAAATGTGCTCATGATGAGAGTGAACGGTAAACAGCAGTAGCATTTTCTGTGAGAACTATTCAATTGATTCAGCCAAATCATCAATAATCAGCCATGAGTTTGGTTCAATACTATTGAAAACATCAAGTCCCCGTATGAATTGTATTGGCATGGATGTGGCAATAGCTTTTATTTGAGCGTAGGATTCCTGCTAAATACTATAGCAATAATAAATTTTGTTTGGTTTTTCCAAAAACATTTTATTACAATTTTGAATTTTTTTAGCTAAAAGTTTCGTTTTCCCAGATATTGATGGGCCACACAGGAACGATCTGAATGGTTTTTGAAATTGATATATACTACTGCTGTTGACAACAGTTGGACTACAACTAAATGTAAACCATAGTTATCTAATGAATAAATAATAATTTTCCCATAGATCTATCTACGTTATCAAGAACAACAAAAACAATATTTCATTCATTTATTAACATCAACACTTTTCTGTACAGCATGAATAGCAAACACTATTTGTTCAACAATAGCAACAACAGCATTTATTAACAAGAACACTTTTTTGTTCAACAAGAACAAAAATATTTATTAACAACAGCACTATTGTACAATAACAACATTTTTCATTTATTGACAAAAACACTTTTCTGTACAACAAGAACAACAGCATTTATTAGCAACAACACTATTTGTACAACAACATTTTTCATTTATTGACAAAAACACTTTCTGTACAGCAAGAACAACACACACACTATTTAATACAACAGCAATAGTGCATACGTTTTTGTACAACTTAAAATAGCACACACTATTGTACAATAACATTTTTCACATAACAAAACAACTTACAACACTAACAACAATAGCACAGTTGAACACTATGAATTTACAAAATGAGAATACCCCCCCCCCTCCGGGACCGAAGGTTGGGCCAGGGCCGAGGGTCGGCCGCAGTTGGGAGCCACGGGTGGGAGCCAGGGTCCGAAGGCCGGCCGTGGTCGGGAACCTCCTACACCCTCGGGGTCGCGTAGAAAAACTGTATACAATAGCCGTCGCTGCTGCATTTGAGCATAAACGTTAATTTATCAGGTTAGGTTAGGTTAGGTTGTACTATTTGAGCATTTAAGCTAATTTATGGATTTGCTGTCTCCATAGAAAAAAAAATGTGGACCACAATTTACTTTAAGGGTTAGGTTAGGTTGGGTTAGGTTAATTCAATTTATCCAGACCGAGTTGGTTGCGATATTCTACACATTCAACCCGGTCTGAAATTCGATAGTTGCCGTGGGGGAGTACATTTACACCATTCTCGAGCGCAAAGACTTTGTCAGATATACAAGACATGGTATTCTTTTCAACTCTAAGAGTATAATTTTTATACTGCAGAGAGCGAATTGCAAGAACTTGTGCTCTCGGCACTAGACTACTTTCTACACAGTTTCTGTAGACACTCATGTTGAAATTATTTTTTGCAAAATGTGTAGGCACCCCTTTGCACGCCTGTTTTACATCTTTGTTGTGGGTTTCTACGCAATAAACTTTAGGACCGGGGAACACCCCATTGGATATTAAATCGCTCCCAGTCTCTAATTTTAACATTAGTAACTTATTGGGGGCCTGACGTTTCACCAGCTTGGGGTAGAGGGATGGATTCCAGTTAGTGCAATCCATCCGCGAGCTGATGTGTTCCCTATTTTCTAAATCATTTAATAAATCCCCGGTTTTAACTTTTAACAGCAGAGAGTCTGCATCCCCATAATAAACTTGAACCTCCCCCTCCCTTGGCCATTGTACCTTGCACACATTGTAAAAAAACACAAAATGAGCTTTTTGGAAATTTCAAGTACTGAACTACCTCCCGCTATGTTCTTGTTCAGCACCACATTTCTTTTCTTTCTGTGTTGAAGAACCATATTCGCCTCTATGCTCGTGAACATTGTAATGCTTTCACACATTTTGCGAAATGCTGAATTTAAAATGAGCTTGTACATTTCCTTTTCTACATTACTTTTTGCCCGAGAGCGTTTAGCGACAAAGGTGTCGATAAAAGTCTTCAAATAAGGTTTTTGACTGAATTGCAGGACCCGATGTATTTTTGTGATCTTGAAACCATTGTTCACCATCCTGCGCAAAAGCACATGGTGAACAGCGATATTTTGTTTAGGGTCTAAATCTGCAATCAGTTTCTCCTTGGAGGGGGTCCAGTGCGTTCCCATATCATCAATCAATGATCGATTGTATGGGCTCAGCGAGTCCTTGGTCACTGGTTGATTGATACAGGGGAATACAAAATCCTTGACAGAATCATGAAGCGCCAATGGAATGTGCCCGTCAATTTCAAAGAACCAACCTTGTGGCCCATTGTCCTCGACGGTGTGAATGTTGGGGATCTCACAAGGATTCTCAAGCCTTTATAGTTTCCATACGGAAAAGAGTAGTGGGACATTGCCGAGGAGTAAACAGAGTTCATGTCAAGGAAAACTGCATTATAATTTACACTAGTGTCTTGTCCACTTGGATCTGTTGTTAAAACGCGATCTCCATGAAAAAAATATCCCCCCCTCATTGATCTTTCTACAAAAAGGTGTTGATCCACATCAGTGATCAGCCCTATTTCTTCCCTACCAATTTTTAAAATCAAGTCAATCACCAAATGTGGTGTGGAAAAATAATAACCCAAATCTAATCCAAACTCCGAATAAATTTGGTCTGTGTTTTTACAGGTAATAACAAACAGAATTAAAACGTCACTGGCCAAGTACAGTCTACAATAATCCCAGCCATTTTTGCAATTACCCTTATCCCAGACTCTCTTGGCAAATTCATATTCCTCGGCAGTGCATTCACTGTTGGTGAAGGAATTATAGAAAGCTTGAATTGGAGGTAGTTTTTCCTCGCTTAACCGAACAGAAAGCACCAGAACAGTAAGAGTCATATGCATATATGCCCTTACAGGTCAGTAACACTTTTATTTCACTGTCTGGAAAGTGCTGTTTAAGTAAAGGAAAACTATCAAAATTGTCACTTTTCTGCACTTGAATCAATTGACTCAATGCCTTGGGGAAGAAACTAAAAGAGTCTACAAACCTGATTTTATTCCAACACGTATGCCCGTTATCCTCCGCCTGCCATTTCAACTCGAGAAGCACCAACTTCTCAGCTGATTTGGGGATAATATTGTAGGTAAATGAATTGTTAACCCATGGACTATCTACTTCCCCACCCTCCCTGTGCATACGTGCCTAAGTCTGTAAAATAAATTTTAAATCGTAATTTGAATTTTGAATGAAAACCGGTATAAAAAACTGCTGGCTTACATTCACATTGCAAGATTGATGTGCAACCCCTCTAAAGTTACTACCCTCTGATGATATATCCTGCCACAAGTGGTCGTGGTCTCTGACTTTCCCCTTTCCCCCCTATTTTGCCCCTCGTCCCTTTCCCCTTAGCCCCCTCTTCAAACTCCCCCTCACAAATCCAGCATATTTTTTATTTTTAATCGCTAGACGATCCTCTGCCGACAACAACATTGGGTAATGGGTATTTCTCAAACGACAAATAGCTCCATTTGCAGTGACAATTAATTTAGTCAATGCCTTGATCATGCACTCATTCTCATCCAACGTCTCGACTATTTCTAACAACTGCAGTGTGTTAGAGTTGTCTCTTTGCACGTGGGCATAGGAAACCGCTATGGCCAGATTTTTTTTGATTCGATTCGGAAAGCGAGGACATATACATCCACTAGCCTACCTTTACAATCCAAAGAGATTTTATTGCTTTGGAGGAGGATATTTGGGAAATTTTTAATCTTAAAATGGCCCTATCACCCAAAACTGTTTCCACTGACTGGTAGCCATGCCGTCTACAATGTTTCATGTGATTCTATAGTTTTAAATCACTAAGAAATCGGGACAGGCATGTTGGACAGTAGAAACGTGTCCCAAGTGTTTTACCCTCCCCCAAAAGTCTACTGATGTCTGTAATAGGATTGAAAAGGGTTCACCAATTGTAATGGGTTCACTAGGTGGTGTATACAACAACCAACCTCAGTGCTTCGCCAATTCAATTGACGGTTCCCTTACTGGAAACAACACCCCATTTTTATTAGAACGAATACCCTCTTGAAATTCAGTTTCATACTGGACCACAGTAACGCCGATATTTAAATGAGCATTGGCCCGTTCGAAAATATCAATTGATCTTAGCGTTCCTGGGAATTTCCCCTCTAAACAAGTGAAATCTACAGGGAGAAAATCGGACCCCTCCTTCCCAGGTACAGCCCATTATTCTAAATTTGTCTTTGTAGCGTCATCTTTCAAAGGTCAGAAAGTCGATATGAGGAAAGCGTACATGAAATAATTTTGACCTGTTTCAAAACAGTTTCGTTGAACGCCCTTGCAACCCTCTAAATCGGGATGATATTTTAAAACTATTGCCCTGTCTCTATGCCGCCCTCTTAAAATAAAATCCTTTTTAAATTTATAAATATTTACACTTAAATTTTCAATAAATAAAACCACAGACCCACTCCCATTCTCATTATAATTTTCGAGATGCGTAATAATGTGGTTTATTCATTGCATAAGAACTCTTTCATAATTTTCCAAATGGAGATAAACCACTAGCATCTCGGTATGTACATAACGATAATAAACTTCACTTTTACCCTCATTTAAATAAAATATCTTTAAAACAATTGAAACCTTAATTGAGTCCCTACCCCCCCCCCCAATTACTGGATCTGGTTTTCTAACAGTGCATGAATTTTATCTACATATACGTGAACAATATCTATAGGGTAAAATATAAAATCCCCCCCCCATAAGCGAATTAAAGGGATCCCCAAAAGTTACGGTGAAGATGGCAATTGTATTTAATACTGAATTTCTTTGATTGAATACTGGTAATGTTGTAAATTGTGTATTGTTACCCTCAACCCCCTCTTGTATATTATCCCCCCTCCCCCACTTTGTTCAATAATAGGGCTATGGGAATTTATCGGAGTCACTTCATTTGTTTGAAGTGGAACTATGTTCATATAATCTGAGGGGGGAGGTTTCTCAGTTAATTCACCGACAAAATCATCCAAAAGGTGTATAGTATTTGGACTTATCAATGCTAAGTCCAAATCTGAACTAGGTGCATTACCTTGCTCAACTGTGCTAAGTTCTACATTGAAATAATTAGTTAAAAAATCATCAATATTAAAGGGTATTTCAATGGAGTTACCATGCCATTCACTGATAGTAGATGTTTCATTGTTGCGAAACTCCACAGGCGCGTCAATGTTTTCTTCTTCTTCAACTGATGAGGGAGGAGATGGAGAATATGGAACCATTGCAATCTATAAAAGGAAATAGTTTATTTTCAAAGTGTCTAAATCACCCTATTTTTAAAATTGTATTATTATTTACATATATGCTTAGTAGTAGTAGCATTTGGTTAATTCACTACTCCAACTACTCTATATATTCTAAAAGTTCCAACTTAATATAAGATATTTACAATATAAAACATGACATAGTAAGTTTTGATTTTGTTCAACCACTCCCTCGAAAAATTTCATATTAATACTCCTTATCTGCTTTGAAAAAAAACGTGTGTCTTTACTTGATTTGAGATGGATAGCCTATCCCTTTCATGATACACAACTTATTCCGATAGAAAGTTGTTTTGATAATATTTGTAGAGGCAAGGAGAAGCAGTTTATATCGCAAAGGATTTTGCTACTTATTATGAGTGGGATATAGTGTCTTTTTTGGCTTCGCTAACCTAATTTGGCAGGTTGAATGCATGCACATTTTATGATTCAAAGGGAGAACGTTATATTTTATCAGGTTAAAAAAATATCGAAAAATATCTTTTAATATCTCTGACACGCTTTTACTGTGTTGAAAAATGGCGAAAAGAAAGGCCTTAAAAAAGTTTAAAGAAATAGTTAGATATTTCTATAACCAGGTAGAAACTAGAAATAA
The DNA here is from genome assembly GCA_029168905.1 of Artemia sp. Kazakhstan ARC1039. Classification (NCBI taxonomy): domain Eukaryota; kingdom Metazoa; phylum Arthropoda; class Branchiopoda; order Anostraca; family Artemiidae; genus Artemia; species Artemia sp. Kazakhstan ARC1039. The sequence goes on from JAQQPU010004727.1 coordinate 39,224, forward strand.
AAATGCATACATCTCCAAATTCCAGCTACACTTGAGTGCCGGATGCTCCTGGCAAAGCATGAGGGGGGATGGACGGGTAGGTGACGTCACGCTCTTGTGCAACTGTGCCCGCAGTATTAGTGGGATATGCAGATGTGTCAGCGATGTCACTGGCTTGGGAGGTTGGAGCAGTGGAGTTCACCATTTTGTAGTTACCCGCCCACTCTCTCTTTATCTTTCTACCTGGCTGCATAGGGGCTGGCACGGATGGGACTGGGACAGGCAGCGAAGAGCTGGAGGGTCTCGGCCAGCGGCAATATTGTACAACTGTCGCCTTCGTAGGGGTTTTATCGTTATCCCTAGCTCTATTTTCAGGAGGAGGAGAGCATTTGTCGGAATCATCCTTAAAAAGAAGAAAAAATTTAGTATGAAATAACGACTCCCTTTTTACAGAACAAAAATTAGTACCCCCCCCCTTCTACAGAATTTATTGTCAGCCATAATTTTTTCTAGAAAGCATTTGCTATTGTCCCCTCCCCCTTTTTTAACAAAGCAAAAAGTAAAATTTGTGAGGAATATATTGCGACATTCAGAAATATTCCTATTTTTACCATTTAGAGAAAAAATTAAATACACTCCATGTTGGAAATAAACCCGAAAAGCATAGAAATCCTATTTTTACTATTTAGAAAAAAAATTAAAAACATGCCTAGAGACGCAACGCATATATTTGCACATTATTCCTTTAGGGTCAAAGGTTTAGATCATTTAAAATGACCTGCGCTTCAATAAACCTTCTCATGGTAGGTATGTGTCTTTTTCTTAACCCCCCTCCTCCCTCCCCCATATAAACACTGAGTACTCAAAATGGAAGCAATTAAATTTAGTATATGAAACTATTTATTATAACTAACACCTCTCCCCCTTGCAATTCATATGATTTACTGTATCGCTAATTTGACCAAAAAAGAAGCATCTTTTTTCTGTGAAACCACCGTAATGCTTAATTCCCTGGTTTCCTACATACCGGACGAGCGTTGAAAGTATTCGATAATTACCCCTATTTAAATCTTTACGGAAGTGATAAAAGTCATGTTCGCGGCTTAAGGGAATCAGTATATTAATAGCTAAGGGTTGACAGAAGTCAGTTGTCACTTTTAGCTAGGATATAGAAATCAGAAAATTGTATAAATTTAACGGAAAAGAGAATTATTTCCATTGAAAGAATTAAAATCGTTAACAGTTGGGGGGGGGGGGGGGGTTACATGGTGAAAAATAGCGTATTTTACGCTTTCTAACGACTATAAACATCGCATAGTGGAGATTTTTTGTTGGGGGGGATATACCTGAATTTGAATATGTTGGAGAGGGGCTATGTTAAAGTATTTTATTTGGAAATAAAATAAGAAAATTTACTAAACAGAACTCACATTATTAATCATTGTAGCTAAAGTTCCCATGTCAACAATATTTGATGCTCTATCCATGTTGGCTTGAGACTGTATGATAATTTAACCTCAACGCATGTCCATTATAAACAAAATCTCAAGGGCGAATTGTGATGTAAGGGAAACTTTACGTAACTCCCTGATTGGCTTAGAAAGAGACACATGATCCTATCCCGTTAGCGGATCAATACACTTAGAAACACCAAACGAATTGACCTAGAAAGAGACATGTGATCATGTCCCGTTAGCGGATCAATAACATTGTCTATGCGGTTAGGTACCGTTAGCGAATCAATACACCATGCATAAATTGTGTACTGTCAGTATTCAATAACATTGTACCGATAGAATTCAGCACGCTTGTGCATTTTCCCCATAGTATTTCCAAGTTCCCTGACTGGTCTAGAAAGAACACTTTTACCAAGGACATTAAATCTCGTTCAGACTTTTACCAAGGACATTAAATCTCGTTCAAACTTTTTACCAAGGACACTAAATCACGTTCAGACTTTTTACCAAGGACATTAAATGTCGTCTCGGATTCAATACACTTAGAAACATCCCCTGATTGGCCTAGAGTCCTGTCCCGTGATCCTGTCCCGCTAGCGGATCGATAATCCAGCAATTGTTGATGTGAACTTATATTGACATCCAAGAAACATCCAGCAATTGTTGTTGACATCCAAGAAACATCCGGCAATTGTTTTTGACATCCAAGAAACATCCATCAACAGTGAGAAAAACCATGAAAAAACATCCACAGTGAGAAAAACCATGAAAAAACATCCTCAGTGAGAAAAACCATAAAAACATGCATAAATTATGTCCCCCCTGTATTGGATAAGGGGCTTCTACTGAAGTCCAACTTGACATCTCAAGCTGATCGCCAAGATATTTCAAATGCACCATTTTAATAACTCGGCAACACATAGCGTCTTTTGATTTCTCTTGCTACTTAATTTTGCATAGGTTATAAATATCATAGAAATTTAGAGCTTAAAAATGCTTTGTGGGTGAGAAACAAAATTGTTTAACCCCTCCCTCGTCCCTCACCACGAAGCTTGAAATATTCTTGCCCCACCCTCCACAAATTCCTCCACAAAGTAGATTTGCTATTTTGATGACCTGGATGCATATAGTGTGTTTTCATTCAAAACTGCGGCTTTGCAAAAGTCAGAATTTAAGGTCAACTTTAATCCACCCCCCCCCCTAAACACTCTTTTAAAGTTTTTAATTGATACCCTAAGCTGTTCCCAACAAGTTTTGATAATGTAGCAACATATGCTGTATTCCGATTTAGCTTGCTAATTATTCGTTCATAGATTGTGAATCCCCTTGCATAAGAATTGCAGTCTGCTTGGTCTACCTTCCCCCCTAACTTTCCCCAACAGTAATTGTAAGGTTGAACATCAGCCCCCAAGCCGTTGTCGAGATACTACCGATATACTCTGTTGATGATCTAAATACGCATAGTGTCTTCTTAATCATTTTATTCTCAAGTCAAAATTTAGGTGTACATGCACCTCTTTTCCCACCACCGCCAGAAAGTTCCAAACTAATCCTCCAGGCGATTCTGGAGACATTCTATATATTTTGAAAACTCGGTTACGCATAGCTTCTTTTTTTATTTACTCAGGTATCCGTGTCGTCCCAGAGTTTCATAACGTCATAGTCATACTGTTGTGAAACTATGGAAATTTTTACATAGCTATTGTTGCCTTGTGTTTTCTCCTAAAACATATATGTGGGAAATTGCTATTTTACCTTATTTGGTCAGGGTCTTTACCCCTGGTGCTCTGGGGTTTACGTTTACCCTGGAGGTATGCTTATTATACATCTCAATGTTCCTAAACGAAATGGATATCTAAAAATTTTGGTCCAATATCACTGGAGTTATGAAGGGGGGAGTAGCAGAAAAAGCACAAAAATGAGGCTGACTACCTTTAAATCAATTTTGGCCCTTAAAAAGGGGAATATAGCATTCTCTTTTACAACCGAAATGATTCCCTTTCCAATTTTTTATGACCACCTTTACGTGTAAGCTGAGTGAGGAAAAATATTTTTGGGCCCTTTTTTAATCCTTGGTTGGCCCTAAGTAAGGGTCGGGCAATAAGTTATTTCTAATTTATTTTTTGGATCGGGTTCCTTTTAAAGGAACCCGATCCAAAAAAAAAAAAATTTCTGTGCCTAAAAGGCACAGAAATTATTCCGTATGTGGGGGAGACCCTCCTCAACCCCTCACTCTTTAGGCTATAGTTTTTTAACTCAACCTCTCGCTCTTTAGGCTAAAGTTTTTTAACTCAACCTCTCACTTATAGTTAAAAAAGTCTTTTAACTATAGTGTGTTATTGGTTTAAAAAAGCTTTTTATTCCAAGTAAACCGCCGTTGTGTTTCAGAAGTCGCTCTTGAAGAATTGGGTCAGAAGTAAAATTTTAGTGTAAGGAGAAAGAGATTGAGGAGAGGCAGCCCCCCTACCCTATGTGCGGAATAATTTCTACTCGTTTTAAGATTTAATGTTGCTCCTTCCTTTCATTTGATTTTTTTTTAATTTAGTTTATAATGGTTTTTCATGTCATGCCAGGATATCCACCTCCATGAAAAATTTCTCCTGTGGAAAAATTTCTCCCAGACATTTTTCTACTCGCTAAAAATTCCCCCTGACCATTCTCCTTCCCCCTTCTCCATGCAACTTTTTCTCTGGAAAATTTTCCCGAATGGATAGTTCCTCCCATGGAATATTCCTCCCGTGGAAAATCCTCCCTCCCCACGGAAAACTCCCTGGACCAATCTTTCCCTACTAAAAATTTACCCTGGACCATCCCCAGAAAGTATTCTCCCCGTGCGTAAAATTCAGCAAACAGAGAGAGCAAGACAAATAAAAATATTCCGTATTCCGTACATGTTTCAACTTAACATTTTTTAGATTTCGACTCATCATAAGGCGCCATTTCATGTGATGTATCATCAAGATTCCCTTTTCCAAAGCTTTGGTTGCTATTATGTCGAGTCACTCCTTACTTATAATTCATTGCTACGAACTGTTTGAAAATCTTACTTTTTTGATCAAAAAGTTCATAAAGATTCAAAATAAGTAAAATTTATTAGGTTTTAAGTTACCCACCGACAGTTAGAAGCTAGGTGAAATTTGCCACATTTGAAAAAAGAAAAACTCTAAAATACCCCCAAATAAGGGAGAAGGATTCATAAGAATTGCACCATCAAATTCAGCACTTCAGAGAGCCCCATTGTAGAGGTTTCAAGCCCCACCTTCAGTAATGCTTAGTTTTGCATTTCTTGCGAGATGAACGATCACAAACCTGTTCCTTTATTTGTTTTTTATAGGGGTGCTTACATTGACCCGATGAACAGAAACTGGAAATGTATTTTTATGATTTGAACAGAAACTAAAAGTTCCTACGCTTTTTTCTAACTGGTGAACAAGATCACGCAACAGCAGAATTGTGTCTGCTATTTTGTGTCGAAAAACAACAGTTTTGAAACAAAGAGGGCCAAAAAAAGTATTGTTTGAAAACTCTGAAATAGCCAATTGATTTAAGATTATCAAAAAAGTGGTTCGATTGTAACTGAACCACCGTGTATCTGAACCCCAAGCAACTGAACCCCCGTAACTGAACCACCGTGCAACTGAACCACCGTACAACTGGACCACCGTACAACTGAACCACCGTGCAATTGAACCACCGTGCAACTGAACCCCCGTGCAACTGAACCTCCGTGCAACTGAACCCATGTGAACAGAAATTAAATAAACAATCAATAAACAAACATACAATAGATATTAATGTAAATTAATAAACAAATCTTAAAACGAGTAAAACTTAAATTGAAGATGCAAATCAAGCTTGAAACGAACAAAAATCACTACAAACAAGAGTTTGGGTATCACCTCCTTCTCTCACTGTAAAAGTCTAAAACCTACTGCGTCATTGGCGCTTTACTGAAAACCAATTTTATGACAGATGTTTTCTTTTGTACTTAATATTGAAAAATAAACAATAAAATTATAGTAACATTTTGAACTGACAAGCTTTCAGCAATTAATATCATTGTACATCAAATATTCAGTTTAATTTATTAGCTCTTTTTAAAGTTGCTCAAGACGAATATAGTTTCACTGCAAACAAGTGTTTGGATACTGTCTCCTTCCTTAACTGTAAATAAAAACCAACAGCCTACTGCGTCATTGGCGCTTAACTGAAAACGAATTATATTACAAATATTTTCTTTTCCAGTTCTAACAGTATTGAAAATTAAAATAAAATTACAGTGAAAAAAATTCTTCAACTGATGGATCTTTCAACAATTAATATCATTATATATCAAATATTCAATTTGATGTTGTTTATACTTTCCACGACTGTTCAAGACGCATATAGTTTTCAGTAAAGCGCCAATGATGCAGTAGGTTTTAGACTTTTACAGTGAGAGAAGGAGGTGATACCCAAACTCTTGTTTGTAGTGATTTTGTTCGTTTCAAGCTTGATTTTCATATTCAATTTAATTTTCACTCGTTTTAAGATTTATTTAGTAATTTACATTAATATCTATTGTATGTTTGTTTGCATTGATTGTTTATTTAATTTCTGTTTGTTTTAAGTTTCATTTATGCTTCAGTAGGAAAATATTTTTTTTGTTTTAAGCTTGATTTTCATATTGAATCTGAGCATTACTCGCTTTAAGATTTATTTATTCATTTATATTATTACTTGTTGTATGCTTTTTGCTATGATTGTTTATTTAATTTCTGTTCGTTTTGGGTTTCATTTATTCTTTAATAGTAATTTCTGGTCGTTTTGAGTTTGAATTTTAACAGGTATTTGTATCTGCTGAGCTTAAGTTTAAAATGGCCTTTACTTTTCTTTGAAAAAATTATTTTTCGGAAAGTTTTTTTCTTAATTAATTTTTTTTCGTTTTTGATTGCAAAAAATTTCAAGTTTTTAAAAATTCCTTACTTGAAAATCAAACTTGTTTTTAGAAAAATCAAAGGTTTATCAAAGTATCAAAACTGGTATCAAAGGAACAATATCAAAGTGAAAAAATGGGTTTGTGTCAACCTCGGAGTTTTTATTATCTGATGTTTGAACTATTTCTAACAAATTGGCTATCTAAAAATTTTTATCGGATACATTTGGGGAAAAAGGGGCGTGGGGGCTGCTAGTTGCCCTCCAATCTCTTTTGACTCTACAAAACTGAACTAGAACTTTCAATTTCCAATCAAATGAGCCCTCTCTGAAGTTTTTACGAGCATCCCTTCAATAAAAACCATATATTCCCCCAGGGCATAACTTACAACGCCTGCCCTCGGGCCCTGGGGGGCTTTGTCAACCCCGTAGTTTTCGTTATGTGGTCTTTGAACATTTTTTTTTTAAAGGCTATCTCAAAGTTTTTATCGGATGGGCTCGAGGAAAAAAGGGCGTGGAGGGGGGGACTAGTTTCCCTCCAATCTCTTTTGACTCTAAAAAGTGAACTAAAACTTTCAATTTCCAATCAAATGAGCCCTCTCTGAAGTTTATACGAGCATTCCTTCCATAAGAACCATATATGCCCCCAGGGCATAACTTATAACCCTATCCCTGAAGACTGTGGGGGGAATGTCATGCTCAAACATATAATTTCCAGAACTGTCAACTATGTTGAACAAAATGGCTATATCAAAATTTTGATTGGTCGTGTTTGGGAAAATGGTGGGCGTGGAAGGGGTGTTAGTTGCTTTCCAATCACTTTCGACTATTCAAAAGGAAACTAACCATTTACATTTCCAATTAAATGAGCCCTTTCTGAAATTTCTGCGACAACACTTTCTATAAAAACCTTATATGCCCCCAGGGCAATTTACAACCCTTGTCTTGAGGGCTGTGGACGGGGGGTGTTATCCTCAAAGACCTAATGTTCCGAATTTTCAACTACATTGAACAAAATGGCTATTTCAAAATTTTGATTGGATGTGTTTGGGGATAAGGTGGGCATGAGAGGGGGGTTAGTTGCCCTCTAATCACTTTCGACTATTAAAAAGGGCACTAGCCCTTTGAATTTCCAATTAAATGAGCCAGTTTTGAAGTTTCTACGACAAAGCTTTCTATAAAAACCTTATAAGCCCCCAGGCATTAGCTTACAACCCTTGCCCTGAGGGCTGTGGGGGAGTGTCCTCCTCAAAAACATAATTTCCATCTGGAAATCAACTACGCTGAACAAAATCGCTATCTAAAAATTTTGATTGGATTTGTTTGGGGAACTGCTGCGCGTTGAAGGGGTCTTAGTTGCCTTCCTATCACTTTTGACCCTTAAAAAGGCACTAGAACTCTCGATTTACAATCAAATGATCCCCCTTTGAAGTTTCTACGGCGACCCCTTCCATATGAAGTGCCTCTGGGAAAAAATAAATAAATAAATAATAAAACATTGGAGCCGCATGGCCTTTACTATAGGCAACGCTATAGCGTTGCCTCCTTTATATAGGATATCGCAGTACATGCCCGTTAGCTGGAACTCACGCAAGAAGTGAAGTTTGGTTAATGCTAATGAAATAAAAAAATAGGATGAAAATATAATAGTTTAGAAACAAATTTCGCCTATATATTTGCACATTAAGGATCGGGGGTAAAGTATAGCATATATTAAATACGCAACCTAACCTAGGTGCCTTTTTTCCCCCTAAACCCCAAAAAACAAAAGTTTGAATATTGTAAACGCAGTGACAGACCACGGTCTGCAATCCAATTCTCTATTGAAAGAAACCCGTTTGACTAGTTTCTTAAGCATCTTCCCTATATAATATATCGCGTGGGTTCCAGCTAATTGACAAGTACCGACATCGCTTATATGCCCTTTCGAAAACCTGCGTGCAAATAATATTTTTGTTTAATAAAACATCCTCTAAACGTTACTTAAAAGTTTCACTTTAATACTCTTAGCGTTATTAGTTACAGTAATCGTACTAGTAATATTAGTACCATATACATGGAGCCTTCTGGCGAGTTCGAAGTCCCCCACCCACAACTTATCCTGAAACGTCTAACTTATTAATGGAAGCCATTCTTGAAATATTGCTGTGTAACCCTTTAGAGAATGTGAACAATCATAGTCAATTTGATTCAGTTCAATATCCGCCGAAATATTCCTTGACAGCTTCACCTTAATACCCTTAGCTTGCGCATTAGCAGCAGTAGAATTAGTAGCATAATGCACACAGCACCTTTTATTTTCTTCAACACACCAAACTGTCCCTAGGATATTGCTGATGCGCCCTTTGGCAACCTATATACAGATGGCGTGATGTGATTCAGTTCACCTTCCACGCTCAATATTCCCTGAAAATTCCACCTTCACACCGTTTATTACCGTTTGGCTGTAATGGTTGTCCCAGTAATAGTATTAGTAGTAGTATTAATAGTAATAGCACTAGTGCTAGTAGCAGCAGTAGTATTAACATATTCCCTTTTGGTCAGCTGAAGATTCCTCTCATCAAGTCCTAGAAGTTTCAACTTAATACAATTAACTGTTGCTATCCCATTGCCGATTTATCCTTTTGATAACTTATATGTTCATGTAGTTGCTTAATTTTCATCTTAATACTTTTAGCTTATAAGTGGTGGCAATAGAAGTAGCAGTCGAACTAGTAGTAGTAGTAGTTGTTGTAGTAGCAGTAATAGTAAATTTAATTAAAATAGTAATAGCATTAGCAGTAGCGTGCACAGGGCCGGAATTAAAGCTTTGACGCTTAAGAACCAAGCGTTAGTAGAATAAGAAGTACCATTTTGCGTACGCCCCCGTACAAACAGGTTTTTCTGGTAGTCCTATTCTACAGGTCATTACACCTTTGCCAAGAGGAACGAGTATAACTTGATTGGTGATTAGGATTTGAATAAAAGGAATAGTTTTCTTTACAATTCATATTAGTAAGAGAATTGAATTCAAAGAGAATAGTTTATTTGAGAGGATATTAGTGGAGAAAAAAAAATGAGTGGTGCATTTACATTATTGGAGATTAATGATGGAAGCGACAGCAGCAGCAGCAACGATATACGAGTACCTAATGTAGCTGTGGAAATAACTGCTGGCTGTAGACTATGTCTTGAATGGGACACTATGTATGCTAGATACGTGATATCATTAAGCAAATTTAAGCAGGAGGAGCAGCTGTGTTTTGCTGGAAAAGTAAATATTCTCCATATAAATAAACTTCGGTCAGCATTAGATGTCCTATCGAAATATATTGATGAGAACAAAATGCATCAGTGAATATTATTATTGTAATTATGATCAATAAAACTGTTTCTAAATCAATGGTATTTTTTCTTTTTCTATAGTAGACAAGCGTATATTTTCTAGAGTAGAAAAAAGAAATTCTGTTTAGTCTGAAGTTGATCGTGAGAGAGTTAGGACTAAAAAAAAAAAAAAATGGATAGATTTGAGAAAGATCGAATCATGAGGAATCTAGTTCTTATGGAAAAACATTTAATTCTAGACGATGATTTTCTAGAGTTTTCTATTCAAAGGAAGATATTTTCTCGAGGAATGCTTGTCGATATAATGAAAACTGATTCTCCATCATTAGACTATTGTATGAAGCTTCTACATCGTGGTCCAAATGCATTTACACAATTTATTGATATATTGATCACGACACAGCAAAATGATATTGTGGATATGCTTTTAAACATTAGTTTTTAGAAATTTAGGACTTTTTTTTCATAAAAAAGATGGTGCTCAAGGATGACTTACTCCTCTCTCTCTCTCTCTCTCTATCTCAGACAATTTTTTGATGTTGCTAGCTCAGTTTCATTGTGGTAGTGAGAGTGTCAACACATGACAAAATGTTCCATACATGTCCGTTATGTATGTACTCACTGGGCAGCTGGTCATCATGTGAGAATTGCACAATGATTGAGGAGTATGATGAAAAGTGTAGATTATGCAACCCGTGTAAATTGCATAGAGGATATGCTGTGCAAATTAAAGGTTGTAATTCCTGTCTTGAAGAGGTGTGTGACTCTCATCCTAGAGGCCACCTATGCTCCAATTGTCATTATGATAAATGTAATCAGTGGGAGAGTACATATCCCGGTATGATTGGAAAGAATCCTAACCGTAATTTTAGTTTACTGGTACGAGATTGGTATCGTCGTGGTTTTAGATTGTTCTGGGAGGAGGAACCGGGTCAACGATTCAACTGTTGGAACAACAAAAGAATATGGTTTCTACGTCATCGTTGTGAAGACACTGGGTGTTATGATTATAAGCCCACTGATTTTTATTTGGCTGTGACGGAATGTGATTCGACACTTGAGGACACTGTTTGTGAAATTGCTTCAAATAGGCAAATTGAAACATGTGAATTCTATAGAATGAATGAGAATAGTATCATTGACTATACAAAGAGATATGACAAGAGTGAAGTCACACTCTACTGTTGAAAATGTGACCCTGAGATTGCACTACATCAGGATCAGTACACTGTGAATTCAGATAATCTACCTGCACTAGTTGTTGTCGACAAATACCTAGTAGTGGATGAAATCTAAAGAGTAGAAAAGTCGTTTTATCATGTATATAATTTTTTTTATTAATAAACAATTTCACATACATCTTTAGAACATTTTATTCTTAGGGCACTAAAATCAATATTAAATACACTTGTAAGTATATTCTCCACTAGAAAGTCGTTCAATTGAGGTAAGTCAACGTAGATTTCGAGAAACTGATTGTAGGTGTAGCCACGACATCTGAACATGAAAAAGAGTAGTGCATGAAAGCCACATGTCTTAGTCGTTAAATCCTTTACTCTTCGTTGATTTTGAATTATGGTTTTCCCACTGCTTTCAATAAAGTTGCTGATGTATGGAACGTAGAATTTATACGATAGGCCAAGAGGATCAAAAAATTCAATGTTCTTCGCTGTTTGAAAGATGCATAGCCAATGGCCGGTCTTCAAAGTCGATGGACTGCTATTAACAATGATTAGGGTATTGTTAACACTTGGAATTTTTTCAATGAAGTCCGAGGGTATGCAATAGGACTTGTACTGGGACATGTATGGATCCATACTAAATACATTGATTATTTGATTTGTGTTCATGGTGCAAGGTCTAGTAGAACACTGCCGTCGGGTGTGATTTCCCAATAGGTTTCAAATTGACTCAGTGATATTAGCGTGATACTCTCAGTCA
>JAQQPU010004729.1:7332-50833 GCA_029168905.1 Artemia sp. Kazakhstan ARC1039
AAATACCTAACCCCTAACCATCTCTATATATCCAATAGATAATTAATGTATACATGCATCGTAGTTTTTCTCACTCAGAACAAGCAAATCATAACCGAACCCACAAAGGGAAATCGGTTTCTGTCAGATCGTACACAGCATAATTTTAGAGTGTGTTTCGTTTAACAGACAAGTTCCAGGTAATGCTTCAGGGACAAGTTCCCGCACAAGTTCCCGCACAAGCATTGCTTCAGGGAATCGATGATGTATATTTTTTTTAAATAAACCCATTGTTGTTGTTAAAAAAAAATGCTTGAAGAACTTCATAATTTTTGAAACAACCAAAAGAAAAATCTTAAATAACGGTGAAGGCTAATTTAATAATAAAAGTTGTTACAAGATTCGCCATCGGGGTATTTACCTAAGCTTTAATTCTTAAATCGTTTGTAAATTTTTAAAGCTTTTCCTTTGAAAAGAAAAATTGTGTCCTGCGGAACTGGTAAAACCACCCTCAATAGGTTTCAATCATGAAGAAACAAACATCGCTTACTATCAAAAGCAAGCTGATATTCATTAATCAAAATTTTTGTCAGGAATTATGCGTTAACAACCAGATATTCAATCTCCATAAATTTAGTAAAAACAATTGTTATGATTAGTGAAGCATAAATTGCACTAATTATTTTCATTATTATCTTATTCAGTTAATAATCATAGTTGTTGCAAGAGTCGCCATCGGGGTTCTCATGGCAAATTTTACGGCAGTATTATGTGTAATCACGAGCAAAATCAAAATTTATTGCTTTCTTGTTCGTGCAAGGAAAAATCGAAATGGAGGCGTTATGCAAAGGCACTTTAATTCCGGGGGGCACTTTAATTGTTGATATGGAAGGAGACAAAAGTTCTTCTTCTTACAATGATTTATTTAGTCCAGGTTTACTGCTACCAGCACTTCAATCAAATCCATCACCAAGCGACATAATTTATTATGCATTTGTTCTGTAAATAACGCTATAAGCAAAAATTCGTAATTTATTATGCATTTGTTTGATAAATAAGAATCCAATTCATTCAAGAAATTATGAAAAAATTGTAAGTAAGGGTTCAGTTGTAATCAATAGGCTCATCAAAAGAAACCATAGCGGAGGGCGAGTTTAGGTGAAACTTAAGTCCAGGTATGGATCGAAAAATAAACTGTTTCTGTAGAACCTGAGCTAATAAGGGTTTTTGATCATAAACTCTAGTGATGTTTTTGAAATCCCCATTCCCCCAAACTCAAAACTTTCCCAAATTTTACTTTAGAAGATTTTTTTTGAGTATTTCTAATGCACTAAGAAATAGAGCACTACAAACATCAGAATCAACTTTAGAGGGCAATTTATCTATAAAAGAGGTGTTATTATTTCCTTACTATATTTTTCTTCTTTTTTTTAAGGAGGAAGTGGATTCATGCAATTACTCTCCCCCTGAAAAGGGACCAAGATGGAACGATACCACATCGATGCAAGCTGCCAAAATACACGGTGAAAATATCCCTTTACACATTGACAACGATTCAAGTGAAACAAGAGAACGGTTAAGGACACTTGTAAAAACACAGAAAAAGGACAAACATAGCCTTCTGTATAATGGTAGAGATGTGAGACGCTTTAGTCAATTAAATCACGCAATAAAATACCCCGTGATATCGTTATGCTAAGCATTCCAAAAAAAGAAAATGCTTCAGCGACCAAAGAGATTTTTTTTAATGTTTCTGTACATTATATTTTAGGAATTAAAGGCTATTAAATGTTTCACAAGTTCAAAACGGTTAATAGGCGACTCAAATTTCACTTTAAGCAATTGTAACAATAGTAGATTTTCAACGAATGATAAATCTTCCATCAAATCATGAGAAGAAAATACACTTTCAGATCCAGCATGCCAGGGAACACACTTTCAGATTCAGCGTGTAGGAGAACCCTAAATGGTCATCCCTAACAAGGTAAGTTAACCCTAAATGGTTAACGAATTTCTCTGAAATTACATTTTCAGATCCAGCATGCCGGAGAAATTATACACTACTTTTCAACTTCTTGTATATCCCAACACCAAATTTTCGCAATGGAACAGAAATATGTTACAGATCAATTCTAATTTTTTCCTGAGAAAATAAAAAGGCTTCCACTACAGTTCTTAATTTCTCAAAGACATAAAAAAATTTAAAGTTCTGTTCTAAATTTTTTCATAGAAGATAGGAAAAGTCATACTATGATTTTGAATATTTTCCATGAAGAATTTAATATTTTCATTAGAATTTACGTGCGAGCACGTAAGCTAACCTAACCTAGCCTATGATTTTGGTATTTCCGTGCAAGAATGTGGAATTTGTATTTGATGTTTCAATTGTGTATTGTCATCTATATCTATTGTCCCCTCCTCAACACCTAGCTCTTTACGCTAAAGTTTGAACTTTACCCCGACTCTTTACAAGAGTCGTTATAGAATCGATCCAGTGCTCCTCAAATATCGTAATAGGGTTCATTCGAAACATTGCATTTTTTTACCAAAAGAAGGATTATGCCTGATTAGAGCTATTTTATTAATCATCTATGTCGTCTTTGTATTTCTCTCTCACTATGTATGCTTGCGGCTGTAGCAAACTTACTCTATGGTTGCTCTTACATTGGAAGCGGCTTTTCCGGTGGTACTCCATGGTAGGTTATCGAGACTATCTAGTTTATTGCATGTATTAAATCAGTAATTTTTTCCCATTGGAGAGATAAACACCTACACCATATTTTTTTTTAGACGTGAAAATCAATTATTCGAAGAAAGTGTGTGCACATGATAAAGTTATTGTTGCCTTGAATGCTGACAGAGAGATATATTTGAACTATGGAACAAGTAGTAGTGGAAATCTTATTGGGAATGTATGCCTACGTTGTCATGACGGTGAAGAGTTAAATTCCTTTGGAGTAGTCAAGAATTTTCATCACTCAAAAGGTGGATATGTGAAAGTATCATTTCCAGAGAAGTTAGTACTCAAAGAGAATGCTAACATAAAAATAATAGTTGATGAAGAGGGGCAACTTCTAGCTAATGGTTCTGGTAACATGTTAGCCGTTGATAGATCTTATTGTAATCTTTCCGGTGTTAGCATTCGAATGAAATCAAATAGGAGAAGAAAGGCCTACTACTGCACCAACATTATAAATCATATCTTGTCAACGTGCCAGAACTGTTACCTCTGTAAAAATAAAGTTATAATAGACAGTGAAATTGCCGGAAAAATCAAAAGAGCATTGGCAGACAATATCACTAATGAATATAGTGAAAAATTGATTGGAAAATGAAGCACAAGTGAGCATTATTACTGCCATTGATCATATAGTCAATGAATCAAATAATACCAAGGATGAAACGTGTATTGAACCAGTATGTGAAATCCCAGTAAAAATTGTATATGACTCAAAATGGATGAATGATTATTTTAGTGGTTATTAACTAAGAGAAACGACTAACTCTAGTATCCAGAGAGAGAGCATGATAAATTATTTTATGGACCAGATTTAGAATGTTCAATGTTGTTCAATGATGTTAATAATGTATAATAATGTCTGTAACATATTTTTATGTTAATATTTTACATGTTGTTACTTCAATAAAAATATTTTATGCATTAATTTGTTATATTTCTATTATTTTAGGAAACTATAGCATGTCAAGCGCTTGGAATGTTTATTAAAAAGTCGGAGATTTTTCATTTTCTTTGGAAAAAATTAGAATTGAATTATAACTTTTTTTCTTTTCTCTGAGAAAATTCAGAAGAGAACTTGAACTTTTCTTCACTTCGCTGTGAAAACTCAGAATTAAAGTGGAACCTTTTCTCTTCTCGGGGAAAGCATTCAGAAGAGAACTTGAACTTTTCTTCACTTCTTTGAGAAAATTCAGAATTAAAGTGGTGCTCCTTATCTTCATGGTGAATATACACGATCAAAGTATAACTTTTTTCTATCTTCTATGGAAAAATTTGAAACAGAACTTTAAATTTTTCCATCTCTTTGAGAAAAATTGGAACTGAATTTAAGAAAATTTAGAATTAAAGTGAAACTTTTTATTTTCATGGAAAATATTCACAATCATAGTATGACTTTTCCTATCTTCTATGGAAAAATTTAGAAAAGAACTTTAAATTTTTTTATGTCTTTGAGAAATTAAGAACTGTAGTGGAAGCCTTTTTTATTTTCTCAGGAAAAAATTAGAATTGATCTGTAACATATTTCTGTTTCATTGCGAAAATTTGGTGTTGGGATATACAAGAAGTTGAAAAGTAGTGTATAATTTCTCCGGCATGGTGGATCTGAAAATGTAATTTCAGAGAAATTCGTTAGCCATTTAGGGTTAAATTACCTTTTTAGGGATGACCATTTAGGGTTCTCCTACATGCTGAATCTGAAAGTGTGTTCCCTGGCATGCTGGATCTGAAAGTTTATTTTCTTCTCATGATTTGATGGAAGATTTATCATCCATTGAAAATCTACTATTGTTATAATTGCTTAAAGTGAAATTCGAGTCGCCTATTAACCGTTTTGAACTTGTGAAACATTTAATAGCCTTTAATTTCTAAAATATAATGTAAAGAAACATTAAAAAAAAATCTCTTTGGTCGCTGAAGCATTTTCTTGTTTTGGAATGCTTAGCATAACGATATCACGGGGTATAACGATATCACGGGGTAATTTCATTGCGTGATTTAATTGACTAAAGCGTCTCACATCTCTACCATTATACAGAAGACTGTTTGTCCTTTTTCTGTTTTTACAAGTGTCCTTAACCGTTTTCTTGTTTCACTCGAATCGTTGTCAATGTGTAAAGGGATATTTTCACCGTGTATTTTGGCAGCTTGCATCGATGTGGTATCGTTCCATCTTGGTCCCTTTTCAGGGGGAGAGTAATTGCATGAATCCCCTAACTCCTTAAAACAAAAAGAAGAAAAATTTAGTAAGGAAATAATAACCCCTCTTTTACAGATAAATTGCCCTCTAAAGTTGATTCGGATGTTTGTAGCGCTCTATGTCTTAGTGCATTAGAAATATTAAAAAAAAATCTTCTATAGTAAAATTTGGGAAAATTTTGAGTTTGAGGGGAATGGGGATTTCAAAAACATCACTAGAGTTTATGATCAAAAACCCTTATTAGCACAGATTCTACAGAAATAGTTTATTTTTCGATTCATACCTGGACTTAAGTTTCACCTTAACTCGCCCTCCACTATGGTTTCTTTTGATGAGCCTATTGATTACAACTGAACCCATACTTAAAATTTTTTCATAATTTCTTGAATGAATTGGATTCTTATTTATCAAACAAATGCATAATAAATTAAGAATTTTTGCTTATAGCATTATTTACAGAACAAATGCATAATAAATTATGTCGCTTGGTGATGGATTTGATTGAAGTGCTGGTAGCAGTAAACCTGGACTAAATAAATCATTGTAAGAAGAAGAACTTTTTTCTCCTTCCATATCAACAATTAAAGTGCCCCCCGGAATTAAAGTGCCTTTGCATAACGCCTCTATTTCGATTTTTCCCTGCACGAAAAAGAAAGTAATAAATTTTGATTTTGCTCGTGATTACACATAATACTGCCGTAAAATTTGCCATGAGAACCCCGATGGCGACTCTTGCAACCACTATGATTATTCACTGAATAAGATAATAATGAAAATAATTAGTGCAATTTATGCTTCACTAATCATAACAATTGTTTTTACTAAATTAATGGAGATTGAATTTCTGGTTCTTAACGCATAATTCCTGACAAAAATTTTGATTAATGAATATCAGCTTGCTTTTGATAGTAAGCGATGTTTGTTTCTTCATGATTGAAACCTATTGAGGGTGGTTTTACCAGTTCCGCAGGACAATTTTTCTTTTCAAAAGAAAAGCTTTAAAAATTTACAAACAATTTAAGAATTAAAGCTTAGGTAAATACCCCGATGGTAACTCTTGTAACAACTTTTATTATTAAATTAGCCTTCACCGTTATCTAAGATTTTTCTTTTGGTTGTTTCAAAAATTATGAAGTTCTTCAAAAATTACCTGGAACTTGTCTGTTAAAGGAAACACACTCAAGAATTACGCTGTGTACGATCTGACAGAAACCGATTTCCCTTTGTGGGTTCAGTTATGATTTGCTTGTTCTGAGTGAGAAAAACTACGATGCATGTATATATTAATTATCTATTGGATATATAGAGATGGTTAGGGGTTAGGTATTTAATATAATTTGTTCTACGCGGTCTGCTTTCCATAATTCTTTGTCGTAGTTTCCATAATTTTGTTTCTACAATATTATATTATCATCATGTTTTGGTATATTTCATTAGGATTAATATAACTTCACTTC
Organism: Artemia sp. Kazakhstan ARC1039; assembly: GCA_029168905.1. NCBI lineage: Eukaryota > Metazoa > Arthropoda > Branchiopoda > Anostraca > Artemiidae > Artemia > Artemia sp. Kazakhstan ARC1039. The sequence goes on from JAQQPU010004729.1 coordinate 13,706, forward strand.
TTGGGTGAGTTTCGTTTAACAGACAAGTACCCAGTATTCTATAACTCTATATGCAGTCATGCAGGTCATGCAGTTATGCAGTAGCGACCATTAAATATGCAGTCATGCAGTAGAGACCAACAAATATGCAGTCATGCAGTAGCGACCGAAAAATAAAAAAAAAAGAAACACAAATAAAAAAGAAAGAAAATCAGCCAAACAAAGTGTATACTAAAACATATGAAACCAACAGTTTAGGAAGGTCTATCGTTACGTAAGTTAATTTGTAAATTACATCAGAACCAAATTTAGAGACAGCCATTTACCAAAAGAAAAGTAAAATTTTTATGCAAATTTTGTTTACTTATTCAATGACGGCGAGCCAAAATAAAAGCTGCATTAACTAAAAACGATCAGAAATTAAATAAAAAAACAAAACAAGTTTTTTAAACTGAAAGTAAGGAGCGACATTAAAACTTAAAACAAACAGAAATTATTCCGCATATGATGGGGGCTGTCCCCTCCTCAACGCCTCGCTCTTTACGCTAAAGTTTGACTCTGTCTCACAACTTTATTTTTTAAAACAATAAAAAACTTGTAAGTTTTCTCAGGCTCGTAGCCTTTGATGAGTAATACTAAACTTAATAAAATTCATATAATTAGAATCAGCATTATAAGCCCATTCTTTTGATACATTTATTGACATCAAAGTTCCGTTTTTAAAAGTTTGGCTTACTATTGAGCCGTATTGCTTGTTTTTTTTATTACGTATATGTTATTACGTATATGATGGGGTTCTCCCCTTAGTCAATACCACGCTCTTTACGTTAAAAGTTAAAAAAACTTTTAATTCACACACCCCTGAATGTCTCATCCCAGAAGGCACCTGCATCTCATTATCCCAAATAGACATGCTATTCCGGTTATATCGTGTCACACTTTTTTACAACTCAATCGCGACAGAGCATTATTCACCTCAAGCATTGAAGGAATCGATTTAATAAATTATTAAAATATTTTCAGAATATCTATTTGCACTCACGTCTAAAATCATCGCTAGGTCACTAGAATCCGCCTTTCCTTCGGAATGAGGAGCGAAGCGAATTACAGTTGGCCTCATTGAATTTAGTGATTCGATTAGCCCTGTCTCGATGTTGTCCTGGGATTCATCCAACTTTGTACGCTTTTGTTGTGATGGTTGATCCACAGCATCCTAAAATAAAAAATAAAAATTATTTTCATTTTTCAAACTATTTAGCTTACGAGAGGGCACTGCCCCTTCAATTCCACAGTAGCAAACTCCAAAAGTTGACAATTATAGATCTATTTGAATTTTATATAGCACACTTTTAAAACTTATATAGCTAAATTGTAAAATGCTTAAAATCATTGAAATAGGAAGAAGAAGAAGAAAACCCCTAGACATAACCTAAACCAAATATATTTTTAATAAGGGGCATGAAAAAAATAGCACAATTTGATTAGCTACTTCAATTCTTACTTATTCAGAATATTAAAGGGGCACTACCCCTTCAATTCCACAGTAACATATCTAAAAAAAATGACAATTATAGATCTATTTCAATTTTGTATACCGTGCTTTTAAAACTTATATAGCTAAATTGTAAAATACTTAATATCATTGAAAAAAGAAGAAGAAGACCCCTAGACGGAGCCTAAACCAAATATATTTTTAATAAGAGCCATGAAAAAAATAGCACAATTTGATTAGCTATTTCCATTCTTACTTATTCAGAATATTATAAAAGTTAGCTTACGTCTCCGGGAAAAAAACTGGTAAAATTTCCCCCCTGAAAACTTCACCCCTGGAAACCCCCCTCCTCATGTAAAATTATTCCCCGTACAAAATCCTTCTACTCTCTCAAAAATGCAAAATTCCACATTTTTGACTCAATACCTTGCTTTTTACACTATAGCTGTTAGCTCTTTTAAAAAGCTTCTTATGCTAATTAAACAGTCCATGTGTTTCAATTTTAGTAAATATTCAAAAAAGAAGAGGCAGGTTCACTTCGATTTTGACTCATCGTGCATGAAAAATTAAAACAGAATTTGCATATTAGTTTCGGCAGATTTAATCCGGATATGAAGGCTCGCCCCCTCCTCAATATCATGCTCTTTACGCTAAAGCTGTTAGCACTTTCAAAAAAGCTTCCTATTCCAATTAAAAAGTCCGTTTTTTTCAAATTTTAGTAAATATTCAAACAGGGCAGACAGTTTCACCATAAAATAATCAAATCGCTTTACATCCTCATACCTGAAAAGGGTGTTAAAATTCAAACAGGGCAGACAGTTTCACCATAAAATAATCAAATCGCTTTACATCCTCACACCTGAAAAGGGTGTTTTCCACTATCTGATAAGAGCATGTTTACACATTAGTTCAATATAGACCAGTGGAAACTTGATGCAACACAAAATGGATTCTTTTTATTATAATATAAGAAAATTTACTCACCAGAACTCGCTTAGAACATTCCATATCTTTACCAATGTAAATGATCGTAAAATATATATATCGATAGAACGAATGAAGTATTCAAACTGTATAAAATTCTAATTTGAAACTCGATTTTATACTAAAAAAAACTGAATATATTAACACCTAGCCAAGACACAGCATTTTTTTTGACACGGATAATGTACTTACCCTAAAAGGCACGTAGGCCATATATATATTATGAAGTAGAAATCTGGCCTACATGAATTATGTCAGAAACCCGTCCTTCATAACATATTATGCAATCCCAAATAGCACAGGAAGGAACGTAAAGGCTCCAAATGGCACAGGAAGGAACGTAAAGGCCCCAAATAGCACAGGAAGGAACTTAAAGGCTCAGAATTCATTATTAGCATTCTACTAATATGTATGCCTCCAGGGATGCCATAGCCCATCAAGCCCCAGGGGCAAGAGACCTAAGGTGTAAAAATTGATCCCTATCACATACAGATTTTATCTTAGGCAGCGCAATAGCGCTGCTTAAGTAAAGAACGATGTGGGCACAATGTGTTACAAAAACTATGTTTTGGTCTTGAGAAGGTATGGGGGTTTTCAGCCACTATAAACAAAACTTATAGCGGCCTTTTACAGAGTCAAGCGAGTTGAGGGCTAAGTCCTTTTTGCTACTCCCTTCCATGGGCCCCAAGCCATCCGATTAAATTTTATGTCAGCCAATTTATCTGAAATAATCCAAAAGTTCAATATATACGCTTCCAGGGGTGGCATCAGCCACACTGTCCCAGGGACAAGGGCCGAAAGCAATGCAAATAGTCCGTCGTTTACAAATAGTTTTTAGCCTAAATTGAAAAAGGGGACCTTGTTTAAAGTAGGGTTGACGAATGGCTAGAAAACTGTACCGGATGGTTCTCTGGGTTAAAAATACCAAAAATTTTGTAGTGGAAGGAGAGGGATTAAGGGGCCCGCAAGTTGGTCAAAAAACTAATTTTTCTTAATCAACTAGAATATTAGATCCTTAAGTGTATCGCCAAAGAGGAACTCAATTAACATAAAATTGTTCTGAGGTACCCCCCCCCCCAGAAAAAAAGGACACCGAAAAAGAAAAATCTGCTCCTTAAAGAAAACTTGTATCCTTAAGTCATTAGGATATGTGTACCCCGATAAAATAGAAAAAGACACCCGTTCTTTCCAAATGAGCCAGATAAAGGGCCAGAAAAATGTTTTTCTGGCCACTCCATAAACCATCTAAAGATCAGAGGATCACTTGAAATTAATTCAAAATGAAACATATCTTAAATATTTTCCCTCGTAAAATTATAAAATACAAAAATGAAATATTGCAATTTTGACCAAATATTTGACGAAGTATTATGTTTGTGTTACTTTTTGTTGAGTTGTTGTTGGCATCAGAATAAATAAAAATCACACTGATCAAAATACAAATCGTTTTCAATAAACCGCAAATTACGCTCTGTTTTTTTTTTAAGTTTTAGGGGACTGTAACCCTTCTCCTGTTCATGTTAATTTCTGTTCACTTTAAGTTTGACCTAATTATTAATTTTTCTTTCTTTCCAATTTAGTGTTTAATCCTTTATCTATAGCAGTATCTGTTTTCCTGATGTTTACTGTGACCACTCATTTTAATTCCTTTTCATTTGGGTCAAATTAATTCATTGACAGTAACCTACTGCTCGTTTCAAGTTTGAATTACTATTTGACTATTTATGCTCATCTTAGGTTCTAATTTGGATTTTTACTTTTTTTGAAACGCTACTTCTGGGACAACTTTTCGAGAATAAATCCTAAATAGGACTGACGGGTTTTATTTGCATGTCCCCATACCAGAACTCTTGAACAGTTTTATTGGGTAATGTCATTGTCCCTATACTAAGGCTGTCATTTTCGCAGCATTCCCATTAATAAAAAAGTTCAACTTTAACGTATAGAGGGAGCGCGAGTGGGGGGATTCTAATGGTTAAAGCAGTCTCTGTCCGTTTTACATTTACTGTTTACTAGAGTTGATTTTTTTTTTTTAATCTAATCCCTATTAGGCAGTGAAAAAGAGCCGGTAACTTACAACAAATTAATAGAGGTTCAAGGCACGGTGGACAGTGGGAATATTTTTTCTTTTTTAAACACAGTTTGATTTGTTTGGAAGCATATCGTCAATTTGAAGTCATGCGGTTACAAAATCCCTTGTAAAGACTTGAACAATAAAATTTATTTCGTAGGGAACCAAAATTATAAAAAATGACAAATTAAATACCCAAACTATCCGGTTAATGTAAGTCATAATAGTAAAAATCGAAACATTTAGGACGAAGGTGGTTCAAACCCCCATCAAATACTAAGCCTGTACCTTACTCAATTGTCAGATAATTTTCAACTCTAAATCTTCGACTGAGGTTGATCAAAAGGCAAACAAATACTGACAGATAAATTTAAAAAAAAATTACACTCTGAACACGATAATTAATTCCTAATCAGTAATCACACAATGAAATCTCCTTCATCATGATGAGACGAATGTCCCAAATATTATTCAAAACCATGAGCGAGCAGCAAGAGTAAAACAAAAGTTATTTGCCTATAGGCTTGTTTTCACCATCCCAATAATTGTGTTAGTCACAAGAGTAACGTAGGAGGTACTCTCCCCTTCCCACGTGTAGTCATACATTCACTTCGTAAAAAAAACTTACCCGATGAATTGTGGCACTTTCAACAAATCAACTGGTGAAAATGACGGTAGCCAGCGTTTAACCCCTCCCCCCCCCCCCGGAAAAAATACCCCCCCCCCCGTAAATACCCCCGTGGGAAAATAAGGCTTACTAAATTTGAGAATTTGATTTGAATTTTATTTTTTTTAATGTCCGTAGGGTGAAGGAGTTTTGGTACTTGTGTATTATGGGCTACTCACTCAAGTTTACGTTGTGTAAAACTCGAGAACAAACCGGTTTCTCCGTTAGTTTTTTTTTCAGCTTAGCGCGATATAAGACAAAGACAAATGACAGAATACATGGGAAATATATAATTTGGGCTATATATTTGCACATAAGGGAGGGGGGGTTAAAATATTTGGACAGTTTGAAGTCAGAAAACAATTCTTTCTAGGTATATAGCTACTAAAAATTACAGAAGAATAGCGAGGTATCTGGAAATTTTATTAAAAAAAAAAAAAAATAAAAAAAGTAAATTAAATATAATGTTTCAATTAAGTGATTTTTCAAGTGTTAATTGTTTTTTTTTCAATGACCGTCTTTCCAAGTATTAAGTACTATTATTAGGTTAATGTAATGTTTCAATTAAGTCTTTAATGATGATCGCTCATCAAAGTTTATGTTATTTGTGCCTTTCATTTATGTTATTTCACTGCATGGGCAGTCGATAGTGTGATGTAGTTTTATCAACTGCTTTTTCTAAACCATCTGCTTTTTCAGCCATATCTAATGTAAATTTGAAGGTCTAGGGGGGCAGCTGCCCCCCTCCCTACGCCCATGTTTCACTGTGTTCATGCCCATATATTTGGCTTTAAAATACATCTATGATAACGGTAATAATGATAACGGTATCTATGATAACGGTAATAAATAAATCTATCTATGATAACGGTAATAAGCTTACCTAAGCTATGGATGTCAGACATTGTGTTATCTTGGAACGATAATTTCGACAAGACCTGTGCCTGTCATCATCATGTTCAGATTTAAGACTCTTGCCAGAATATAAAATCACAAAAAAAATAAATAAAACTAAAATCACTGAACAACACTAATAATAAGTCGAACCCGGAATTATTGTTGTAATATGGCCCGGATTTTGGTAGAGGCGTTGATGGCCGCTATCCTAGTAGATCTAAAAAAGGTTGGGTCTATAGAAGTAGGGTGGAGTTTTTGCGAGTTTTAGCCTGTGGGTAATGGGTTTGTAGTGTGTTCCTCTGATTTTGAGCTGAAGGCTGAACTCGATCATATAAAAGATGTTCTTATAGGCAATGGCTACCCCCCAACAAGTCAATGATAAGGTTATTTCCAGGAGAAAGATTAGCACAAAAACCAAGAGCTCTCCTAAGAGTGAAGAAGATAAACCCTTTGTGTCATTACCTTATATTAAGGGGATTACTGACATTTTAAGCTCCAAACTCAATAAGCTAGGCTTCAAGGTGTTTTTTTCCTTCTGGAATGACCGTCTCCTCCTTCTTAAACAAAGGCAAAGACAAGATCACTTCAGATCCACCAGGAGTGTATGAGATTCCTTGCAGTTGTGGTGATACCTATATAGGTCGTACCATGAGATCTCTATATCACCGATTAAAAGAACATGCTGATTCCATTGATGCCTGCCTTAAAAAGACAAAGCTTAAGGAGGAAGATAGTTTTTCTGCACTGGCCCATCATATTTTTGAAAACCCTTCTCACTCCATTGAGTTTGACCAGGGTCAACTTACTGCTATTGTTCCACAATTCTTAAAGCAGAAAATCAGAGAAGCTCTGGAAATTGCTAAAAACAAACCAGCCATCAATAAAGACAATGGAGAGTTCCGCATCAGCGAAATTTGGGAACCCATTAGGCTAAAAACTTGCAAAAAACTCCACCCTACTAGTATAGACCCAACCTTTTTGAGATCTACTAGGATACCGGCCATCAACACCTCTACCAAAATCCGGGCCGTATTACAACAATTATTCCGGGTTCGACTTATTATTAGTGTTGTTCAGTGATTTTAGTTTTATTTTATTTAGTGATTTTATATTCTGGCAAGAGTCTTGAATTTGAACCTGATGATGACAGGCACAGGGCCTGTCGAAATTATCGTTCCAAGATAACACAATACCTGACATCCATAGCTTAGGTAAGCTTATTACCATTATCATGTATAAGAGTCAGGTTGGCCTCAGAGAATATACTTATCTATCAAATATGCTGAATAATTGTACCAAATACATTTTTCCTGCAGAACCGCTATACTTTACCCCTCCCCCTTCTAATGTGCAAATCTATAGCCCAAATTTATTTCTAAAGTAACGAAGAAACTAACAAAAAAAACTAAAACGGTGTGTTCTCGAATTTACACAGCGTAAACTTGAGTGAGTGGCGCATAATACACAAGCAGTAAAACTCCTTTCCCCTACGGAAATAAAAAACAAAACTCAAATAAAATTCTCAAATTTGGAAAGCTTTATTTTCAACGGAGGGGGGTACTTTCTGGGGGTATTTTCCGGCGGGGGATATTTTCCACGGGGGGAGGTGGGTGTTTTCCGGGGGAGGGGTAAACTCCTAGAACCGCAAATGACCAAGCTTTATGAAAAAAAAATTCACACCTCTTACCCCTAAAAGCATATGATTTTACCATTTATATTAGAAGTATGTGTGTTCAGATGCGCTGAAATATTTGATTTTCCGTAAAATTTAAATGAAGCCATAAAATAAAAAATTTCAAACTATTTGATAATCGCACAAAAATCCAGAGCTTCAACAAAATTTTATACTAATATTCCCCAGGGATTTCCTATCCTCTGTCACCTGCTGTACATCTTGGACCGCCCTTTTTTTCACCCCGCATGGCAAACTCTCATCACACCTTGTCTGATTGCGCCATGTAAGGCACATTTTTCGCCACACTGGGTACACTTTCCCCATGTGTGGCACATCTCACCTGGAGTTCAAAAAAAAAAATTTAAGCAGGGAATCCCCACATAGGTATGTCCAGACAGAAGCAAAAAGACGTCGAAAACATTTGCTAAAAATAAAAATGTGAATCCCAGTGGTCTATTTGATATACATTATAAAAAAAAAATCTGATTGAAGTAAAGAGCGAAATTGAAACTTAAAACAATTATTACTTCGTAGTTTACGCAAACATATATTTACAGAACTAATTTTATTAATGCGTTAACTATAGACAGATACCGAAATTCTTTCCACTGTTCTGCTCAAGAACTGAAATGTTGGATTGCAGTTTAACATTTAAGATAAATTTGAAATTCAGTTAAAATTTTCGATCGGCCGTAATCAATGCACCAAAAATGAGTTTCATTTTTTTTTTCATACAACGAAATTATTTTTCCAAAGAGTTTTGTCTGCATTGAGGTCTACCTGAGTCTGTTTACATGCCCTGTAAGTTCGTAAGGCTTTAAGCCCATTTTTGAGGGTCTTTGTATAGAAATATCAAACGCATTTCAGCAGCTCCTTTTTATCCGGGCTGATTGAAAAAATTCTCTCTAAGACGATCAGAAAAGTTTTCTTGCTGAATTATGAGGGAAGCAAATTTCTTTTTGCAGTTTTTTCTGTACATTGGCCTAACCAAGTGACTTAATACATAAATTTCCAGCAATTCAGAAAAGTTGCACTCAGGGGTCCATTTAACCCAGTGACTTAGGATACAAATTCCAAGCAAATTATGAATAAAGTACACCAAGACTGAAAATGTTTTTATCCATTGGGGTTCCCTTAGTCACAAAACTAACAAATGTAGATTCATGACGTTCGAAAAAAACAGCCGTTTTTGGATCCCAGTTTTGAGCAACCACCTTTATTTATACATTGGGGTCCCTTCGGGGAGGGGCACCACTAGCCTTTTACCTCTACGGAGGAGTAAAATGGTGCCGACGAATTCGGGTAGGTGCTGACAACAACCGATATTTTATACTTCGTTTTTTATGAGTTAAAATAATATTTATTAGCAGCGGAAAATCGTCGTATATTGTAGAGAAAAAAACTCATGTATAAAAGCAAAATCGAGACAAAAGAAATAAGCTAAACTTTAAGTCTGCACGGCTTTTCAGCATTCTGCTTTTCTACAATTAGATTGAGGTCAATTTGTGCCAGCAGGTACTTTTCTGTTCTTGACTATTTTCTTCTTGTTAAATATACGTTCACATTCGGCCGATGTCATTGGAATAGTTTTTTTTTTGCAATAGTGAATGCTCTCTAAACCAAAGGCAACCCTCGTCTGTTTTTTTTTTCTTTTTCGCTAGAGAGAACAACTCGGTAAACTCAATGATGCTTTCAGCGCTCTTCCAAATCTTTACAAAAACTTCCATTTCCGACTGGAAAGCATGAACAGGTATTTCCGTTATAGGAAAAGAAACACAAAAAGAGCGGCTCTATTAAGGATTAATGTTTGCTCGACAGTCGAATACAGATAGGACCAGCTCTTTAGTCTCTTTATCTATAATCTCCAACTCATCGCTAACGACTGCTAAAACTTTCTTGAATTCTATTATATAAAACGTCAAAATGGTCATTGGCAGCACTTCAATTTTCCTCTCTTCATCAACGAATATTATAGGAGGCCGCCGCTGACGATGACATTGTCTATACTCGCCCTCTAGCTACGACTGGAACTCTAGATCTGACATGCTATTTTCATCAGACCCATCTTCTCCCAAAATCAATTGTTTGGCCATACTGATTAATGCTGTAATTTGACCAGTGAGTTCACCATCATTGCTCATAGACTCTTTGATTATATTTATCGTGGCGTTTATTATGCGACACGCACCGACGATATCTAGCTCCATAGTTAGCAGTTTACGAATCAGAGTGTTCGTTCGTGAAAATAATGCCCTCAAGAGCATCAGTTGTACAATAAACATGAAACGAGTAAGGGCACTGAGAAGCAGGTTAGATTTCGATTTGGTGTCGGCATCAAGCGTACCCGAATTTTTCACTGCTCTCAGCAGTGCTAGAACTGTCAGAAGAACGCTCCACAGGGCTTCGAGTAACTCAAATCTGGAAGACCGCCTTGTTTCTGAAAGTCTTAAGATAAAGACTTTCTTCTGAAAGTCTTAAGATAAAGACTAAAGTCTTTTAAGATAAAGCTTGCCTTCAACATCTTCTACACTCTTGCGAAAAAAACTGAAGTGCTTGGATCCCCGGGTGAAAAATTTATAGACTTGCTGACAAAAAACACATTGCACGTCAAGGAGCTTGATCCACAGCAGTGTTCGACGACATATTCCCTCTGTGAGCTAGGCATCCGAGGCATCAAATATTTCTTCCTAACTTCTTGGAAACGTGAACTTGTGTTCCGTCGAAGCACCCACTTATGTTACTAGAAACATCATTGCATTGAAATGCCAGTTTGTCTTCATTGATACGAGCCTTCCGTAATACTTTTAGAATTTTTTCTGCAAGATCGACTCCTTTCTTCGACTCAGAATCTACAACGACCAGTAAACACTCTTCAGCTGCACCCTCTTTACCAATGTACCGTACATCTATAAATACACGCTCTTCATGGCTGATAGTGGGTGTTTTGTCAGCAAAGAAGTCAGGTTCATTAATTTTTGCTAAAATTTTTTGAACCAGTTCGGTTCCAACAGCCACAATTATTTCATTTTGGCTACTACTCGATATATAGCTGCTTGCGGTGAAATTCGGCTTGCTCTGATTTTGCATCCAATGGCCCATTTCGATGCTGTGTCTCGAAAGAAGATTGGCTAGCTCAACAAATTTCCCCTGTCATGATTCTTCCCACGAAATGCCAGCCCTTGTTTACCTACAGTGGTTGTAACATCTAGCAACATGTATATAATGAAACACCCTTTTTCCCTTTCTTTTTCTAACTCTATATCTTTCATTAATTTCGCCTTATTAAGTAATTTGGCAATGATTTATCTCTCTATATAAAACAAATAGCATCGCCTACAGAAGCTTTAAAACCATTTGATTGAAAGTGGGCAACAAACATTCAAGTCTTGACGCCCTTGCTTTGCATTTTGTACCAGTTTCTAGTTCCTGTTGTAAAAGAAGAATCTTTATTTATTTATTTATTTTATTCAACACAGGAGAAAGCCATAGGTTTGTCCCAGTAAAAATATAACATAATTATATTATTTTCTGTTATATAGTTATATTATTTTTCTGTGAATTATCTGTCATGTATCAGCCTCGCTCAGACTAGTTGGGAATAGAACCTCAGCTCCCACGATTTGAAGGAGCTGCTCTACCCATTCGGCTATGTACTGGTTTCTGTATTCGCGGCCAGGTCCAGTTGGAAACTATGAACAGGCAAAGCAGTAGGCTAAATCCTTCCCGATACTATACTCTAGTCGCAGGTACTCGTTGTACCAGTTTCTAACAAACCGCAAGGGGTGTCCGGAACTCTGGACTTAGATTTCCTCGTTTATTGTGAAATTGATTTTTGGCTGAAATGGTCCTAGTTCGATAAGTTTCAGCTTTTCGAAATCTGACAGTTTTTCTTTTCTGGGCCCGGGATTGTGCTTGACTCTTATGATTCCAGCTTGCTGTAAACTTTCGGCTTCAGATTCTACTCCTTCCATTCTTGTTATTTTCTGAGACAGGAATTTATCTGACTAACTAATAAGCCTAGTTCTATATTTGCTCATTGATCACCCTATGTCTAGTATTTGCATTGCAGCTTCAAATTCGATAGTGACAGAATCCAACTTAACTTCAAGTGTCAGTTTTTTTGCTGCCTTGCTAAACTCAATAATGCAAGAAAGAAGAACAAAGATATTGCTAATTCTTACCATTTCTTCGTGGTCAATTTCTGAACAACGAACCAATGTTTTTTTTCTTTTGCCAGACTTGAGAGGACAGGTAACTTCGATTCTTTCAGCTGCACCTTCTTCTATTGAGACTCCAATATTTCTCAAGGGATCAGGACAAAATTACCCAAGAGGTATGTGAAACATTGCTTTGATTATACCACAGTCATTTGTCTGTTTTTATTTCATGCATTCGAAAAATTGAAAATTTGGGAACATATTCGCAAACTTTTATAAGAAAACCTGTCCGTAGCCTATTAAACTTGAAAGATAATTTCAAAACTATATTGTTCTTAGTTTCTTGCAGGCAATTTGGTACACTAGTTCAGTTCAATTTTAAAGCATACCTCAAAAGAAAAGAGAGTAAGGACCCCAAAAGCGGAGAGCAAGCTCAAACGTGTAGAGAGCTCTGCGGTATAGTAACACTAACACCACTACATGATACATGTATTTACGTATAATCCAATATCTCTAAAACTCACACGGCCCCAATACTCCAATCCTGTAGGGAAGACCACTGACCAGGACTGTCCTCTAACTTACAAAAACAAAATGAAACTAGGTAAAAATACAAAGAGTTTGCATATTAAAACGACGTGTAAACTACCTTTCAAAATATCTCTTTTTTTATCTTATATAGGCTAATAAAAAATTAAGGAAAGATTTGTAAAAATTATTCTAATCTTATCATTTACTTGTTTATCAATTACAAATTATTGAGTATTTCGATCAATCTTTTTAAAGATTATCACTGCTTTAACAAACTGACCCTCATTGATCAAATTTTCACTCAATTCTATATTTCAACTAGCTAGTAACTTCTTTGTGGTAAACCTTGATCTTTGAATTTTGATACTTAACTTTCTGTTGGTGCCAGCTATCATATAAGTATTCACTATAATCTGGAGAAAAGTTGAAGATTGTAAATATACCAGAAATATACCATGGTCATGCTGATTTTAAACACGATGCATGCAAAAACCTAAAAAATGACACAACTTACATTATTTGTTTACAGTTAAAACCATACTACAAACTTAATTTTAATATTTTTTTCAAACCTAAAATTTCTTTTTAATTGCTCAGGATTCTTCCTAAAAGCAGGCCTGCCCATAAAGTCTATAAAGAACTCTCTACTGTTCGTATTGACGAAAAAACCCCATTGTTTTCCCTTTTTGAATCCAATCTGGATGTACTAAAGCAATCAAATGAGGTTTTAGACAGTTTAATACCTGGGTTATTGTTACAGTTTGTGCTATTTAGTATAGTTTACATTTTAGCATTGGACAAGCTGGTCTTTTGCAAATGCTAACTGTATCTTATCTGAAAAAAAAAACGAATGGGACTTTATTTAAAAATAAGATTTAGCCTGGACTTTTGGAATCTATTCTATCAAATTGTGTGATTACAACCAGGACATCTGCTTAACTTTTGTAAGAAACATCTTTTATCAATCTCAGAATGTGAGACGTGAGGCGGCTGTGACTGCAAAGCACTAAAACAAGAGGCACCACTGAAGATAGATTCTAAACTTTTAGTTGACTTAAATTGTACTTAACTATGTTGCTGTTCAAGATAAATTCGCTCATGACAGGTTCTTCTGCAGTTCTATTTGAGCTTCCTGGTAAGAGCCATTTTGTATATCAAATAGAGAGGTATTTTGCAAAATCTTGGGCCTAATCTTCACTTTGGTACCATTTTCCAGTTCCTCACTATGATACTTTTGAATGTGGGAGGCTTGATAATCAGAGTAAAATTCGTAATACCTTTCCTCTTATGAAACAAACTCCACACACAAGCTTTATTCTAGTTGTGGATCTTTTCCTTTGTTCTCGAAATATTTTCATGAACTGATGATACAAAAAATAAAGCGGTGTAACAAGTATCCTTTTAGGTTCAAATGCAGTATTGCACTAATTCCAATTGCAATTTCTAGATCACTGAGAAACTTGATTCCTCGTAAAGTTTTTTCACTCTTGACAAGCTGGTTTAGTTTCCAAGCAAACATTCTTGGGCTCATGAATTCACTCTGATGTGTGTATGGATTATACGATTTTCTTTCAGAGTAGCAATATAACCCAGTTCACTGGGTTTCCTGTCTTCTTTTTTTTAAGTTTTTATTCGATGAAGTCTTAAATAAACATAATGTCACAAAGCAGCAACATTTTGGAATCTAACATCACAAATTGTTTCTTTCTCTTTCAGTTTTCTTACTTCATACCCTTGGCTAAATTATTTGTAATAGGGGTTTTGAGAATAAGAGAAATAGGTCTAATTCTAAATAGGCTTGATACAACCTTGCAATTCCATGGGCTCATGTGTTAGCAAAATATTTCAGCTGCTTCTGGTATTTTTAAAAACAACAACAATATTTCCCAACAATTTCTTTCTCTGTCGAGCCACTGGAATCGTCCCAGCCTATCAACATTTTGCAAAATGTAAAATTTTGCAACTTCGCAAGGCTCTGCCTGTCAAGTTGTTTTAGGGAATGGACTTAAATTCTGAAACTCAAGGATACCATAAATAATTTTTGTAGTTCTTAGGCTCTGCCTGTACAAAAGTGCAGCCAGTCCCAAGCCTGGAAAAAGGAGGAGGGCTAGGCGGAGGATTCGCGTCCTTCTCCCATCGAAACCAATTAGCAATTGAAACATCAATGAAGAATAAAACCCCTCAGATGACGACAACATGGAATTAGCCCCAGACTGATTTTATGGACACGAAACGGCCTCTTAGATTTGGTTTTTGGAATGTACAGACAATGTGGCAGCTCACCAAAACCGAGCAGGTCCTCCAAGCAGTAGCTGCCAATAATCTTGACATAGTAGTACTGTCAGAAGTGAGATGGACCAGTTTTGGTAAAGAAACACTTGATAATGAGATCCCTCATGAGCTGAACTCCTGTCAATGATAGAGTAATGTTTGCGAGGTTCCAGGGACACCACATCAAAGTGACAAAGAGTGTTTCTATGACACTCTTAACTCAGTCTCCAAGGATACGCTGCGTCATGACATGGTTATATTCACCAGAGACTTCAATGCCAAAGTAGGCAACAATAGATCCTACTGCCCAGAATTACTTGGCCCACATGGACTTGGCAACCAAAGTTAAACTGAAGCCCTATTTATAGACTTCACTTCCACAAATGATCTCTTGATTGGTGGAACACAGTTTAGTCACAAAAATATCCACAAGTACACTAGGACCTCCCCTGACAGCACAACAAGAAATCAGGTCACCCACTTTCTTATAAACAGGAAAAGGTAATCTAGTTTCCGAAACGTAAGGACACTCAGAGGAGCTGGCGCTGGCTCAGACCACAGTCTCTGTATTGCTAAGAGTGTACTCAAACTGAAGATCCCAAAAAAGAAGACAGATCCCTTCATGCCCCTATATGACTCTGATAAGCTTGCTGAACCAGAAGTCAGGAGGAAGTTCTTTTTGAGTATCCACAACAGGTTTGAGGCTCTTAGACATCTTGGTGAAGGAGAGGGAGACGTGGACACTATACGGAGTAGCATCAGAAACACTTTCAATGATGTTGCAAAGGAAGTAATTGGACATAAAAAGAGACTGGTTGATCTCTGATAAAACTTAGAACTTGATCCATGAACGAAAAACACTGAAAAAGCATTTAGTTTCATCAGGGTTCCAGAACGATGCAGTGATGAAGCTGCTGGTGCATAGGGATAAGGACAAGCTCGTAAAGAAAAGTGCAAGATCTTACAAAATGACTTTCCTGGAGAACAAGCCAGCAGAAGCAGAGACGGCAGCCAAAAAAAAGGAAATTCAAGACAGTCTACAGAATCACTAATGAGATGATCAGCAAATGGCAAAAAATTGATGACCCTGTCAAGGACAAAAACAGAAGAATAGTCACAGAAGAGAAAGAGATAGAAGAACTCTGGGTCAACCACTTCGAAAGTGTCTTAAACAATCCAAACTGATCAATCTCCCCTATATACTAAAGACTCGTTTGCTTATTCTTGAAATCAACACCAATCCTCGTATAGAAACTGAGATAATTTCAGCATCAAAGAAGCTGAAGAACTCTAGGAAACAATAGAATTTCTGCTGAAATGCTAAAAACGTCTGTTAGATCCTGTGTCAAAACCTGGATTCTACCGTTTAGCACAATATGGGTTGCTGAGGTTGTCCTGAAAGAGTGGATGCGCAGTACCCTTGTCAAACTATTCAAAAAAAGTGATGTCACGCTGCGCAACAACTGGCAAAGAATCAGTTCGCTCTATATTCCGGGAAAGCTCCTTGCCCTCATCCTTCTGCATTGTATCCAGCCAAGGATCAACATGCATTTAAGGGACAAACAACATGGTTTCTGCCCAAACCACTTCAGTGCGGATCTCAGTTTTGCATTACAAATGATGTTAGAAGAGACAAATGAGTGGAGACAGAAGCTATGCCTAATTTCCATAGACTTTAAGAAAGCATTTGATTCTGCCCATCAAAAAACACTCTGGAAAATCATCAAGTACTATGGTGTCCCTGACCAACTCGCAAGACTAATTATGGCCCTGTACGAGAGCACAGAGTGTTGTGTACAGATGAGTGAAGGCCAATCGCGATATTTCAGGATCATTTCTGGAGTAAAGAAAGGATGTGTCCTGTCCCCTTTTCTCTTCATACTGATGATAGGTTACATCCTCCATGGATGTACAAACTATGGAGTCCCAATCAGAAACGAAAAGAGGATTGCTGATACAGATTTTGCAGATGACATTAATCTCCTCAAATCAGAAAAACAGAAACTCCAACAGTTTTGGGATGTTGTGAGAGAAACTGCAGTTTGGTTTGGCCTCAGGATAAATGCATCAAAAACTAAAAGTATGGCTGTCATAGGATCCCCCCTCAAGATAAAGTGCGGTAACAAGGATGTAGAACAGGTTGTTCAGTTTAAACATCTGGGAAGCACAGTAGAGAACACAGGGGCAACAGAAAAAGAGAACTATTCTTGTATTGAACAGGCTAGTAGCTCATTTACATGGCTTAAACAGATTTGTTGCTCACAGAAGTTCACAAACTGGTTAAAACCTTCAGTTTTCAACAGTAATGTCCTCCCAGTTATGTTGTATGGAAGCGACTGCTGGAAGTTAAATCAGCAGCAAGAGAAAAGACTCCAAGCCTTTGAGAACAATTGTCTGCAAAGAATCCTCAATATCAATTGGACACAACATGTCTTGAACCAGACAATATATCCAATTACTGGGCAACCTCTAGTCATCAACATGATCAGGACCCAAAGATGGAAGTACTTGGGACTTGTTGTAAAAATGGAAGACAACAAAACACCAAAGTCTATCCTCCAGGGGCAACCAAGGGGAATGCAGCAAAGGGGAGACCAAAGAACACACTACGCCAAACATACCAGAGGGATCTTCTCAATACAAATACGTCCATACAACCCCATTAGGTAGACGTTATGGCAGCAGCCCATTTGAGGGACGACTGGTGTCTCTTTGTTGATGCCCTGGGTGCCTCTGGAGGCACAGGAAGATCTAAGGTCTAAGGTAAGTCTTAGGCTAAACAAGAAGTTACCTGCTTTTGTTGTTGTTTAGTCCTTAATTGGGTTTATTTTGGCATGAAAATGATAGTTGCATCCCAGTCTTCCCTCCTTAATCTCTTGATATAGACTTGGGCTGTATAAAAAAGTTCTGTGATTTTGTTCAAATTAATATTTTGAACCAACCATGGATAAGAAAGTAGTATTATGCTATATCTGTATAGTCCTACTAAAAAAAAACAGTTGAAGTGTTGAACAGCAAATAGAAAGGAATAAATATTTTATTACTGTAGGCTAGAGATTGGTTTATGTAAAATTTGCATCAAGGTTTGTGTTTTATCAGCAAGAACCAACAATTTTACATAAGTTTGGAGTCATGCCTATTAATGGCCAGTACCTTTTTTGCTTGACTATTTCATGTGCAAAAGAAGAGGTATGAGCACAGTATACCCCTCTTCTGACAGAAACATAACAACAACAAAAGAATAGTGCCATTCAATTCCCCTACAAACACCTTTTCTAACCATAATGGTTGTTTCTGTGACAATGCACCCCTCCACCTAGCTGCAGAGCCAGATATAGCCCTGGACTATATACAAAAATTCAACGAAACACTGTAATATTGACATTCTTGCTTTATTATATGTAGACAATTTTGACTGATCAGATTTTCATGTTTCCTTCTATTTTTATTCACATTTTCAAATAATATAGCCTATTTATCTAACTGATCTCAATCCTTTTGTATTAGCACGATACTGTTGACAGGTTAAGAATAGAAATTCCTGTAAACAAAGAAATACAACAATTCTAGCTAAGTTAAACAGTGGAGAAAAACATTATTTGAGGCTTCTTCTGAAATATAACCAAATGGTTGCTACTATGATAGTTGTATTGCATCTCCCCTCATGAGGCCAGGTATAGCTCTAAGTAACATAGTTTATTCCCCCACTGTTATGTGTTGCTTGCATGGTCACATCTCTTCATTGACAGGGATTTTATTCTAAGCCTGGTTAGTGAATTTTTTGAGTAACTCAATAACGTAATAATAAAAAAATATATACTTTCTGAATCAGAATTTTCTCTTGAATCAAAACATAACACCCATTTGTACTGGAAATGGTTTATCCCCCCCCCCCTAATGTGCAAACACATAGTCTGAGCTGTATGTATGCACTGAATTCTCAGAGGGTCACTCTCCTTTCAATGATTTAACAATTTTTCATAATAATGGAAAATTCATTGCATACAAATAATTCAATGTATATATTCGCACACTTGAGGAGGGGAGGGGGGGGGGGGGTAAGTTCATCTCCAACACAAATAAAGGTTATGCTTGGATCCAGGATGAAATTCTGATTCTAAAGGTGGTAAAAGTATACAATAGGGGCTATTGAGAAGGGGATACATTGACCCTACAGAGGCAATTGCTGTGGAAAAACAACACAGTACTATTTGACCTTAGATTACCATCTTGCAATAAAAAAATATAGCCTAAAAGATGGGAGTCAATTGATACCTTTGGGGAGCTTCTTTGTGATATGTGGCCAAAACAGTGAGTCACCATACCAAGGGATAAAAAAAGTGAAAAGGTTGGTAATTTCTATGCTAGAAACTGGAAACAAAACAAAGAGTTGGAAGATTCCTTGCATGTCAGATGTGTATGAAATAAATGTCATTTAGAATTACTTAGTTGAAATTCAGTGTGCAAGAATTTGGATCAGTAGCAAGAAACATTTCCTTGTGTTGTAATAATACAACATTGGATGACTGATGCTCAAAGTATGAAACAAATAACTAAACATAAGGATTGTTGAATTGGAAAAACAAGTTTTTTGAAAGCACTAAAATGCTTTAGTGTAACAACCAAGGCAGTGAGTAGAGGGCAGCCTCCATCATATACAAAGTAGTTTCTGACTTTTTAAGTTTTAATACTGCTCCTTGCTTACAGTTGTAAAACTTTTTTTTGTTATTATTTATTCTATAGGATTCATTCTTATCTGTTATTTCTTTCAATTTATTTGCATTTTGAGGGCTGGCGGTTCAGAAATCAGAGTAAGGCAAGATATAGGCTAAAGGCATTAATACTTGCTTCTGGGTCCTACTGAGTCATATTCTTAGTAGGGGGCCTCCCTCCGACCACTCAGCGCGTCCCCTGGTGATGGATAGGGGAACGTCCTACAGATATGTAGGATACCTTCATACGAGGCGCGGACCTAGGGGGAACCTAGTTCCTGGGGGTTCATAATTGAGACTGGGACACCCTAGCCCAGGGATCATAAATACAGGCTTTGGAGGAGGAAGGTCCCTAAGATGTACACAGTATAGGGCCCATTGGAGTGTGGACACCTCCCAGTGATTACAAACCTTCCCCCAGCAATGGGTCAAATTGCTCAGTGCTGCAGAACACTGAACGGGAGGATCCCTTTCTAGAGGGACAACTGTGAAGGGAGATGATCCAGAACCATGGACAATGGCCTCTGCTAAGGATAGAGAGGAATGGCATATTGCTATCCTGACAAAAATGCCCCAAAACTCCTTCTCTTTTATGTGAAATGGCAAAAAATAGAATAAGAACCTGTGCTACCACATCTGGGTTAACCGACAGTCTGATATCTAGAGTTATAAATAGTAGAAATGATAATATTAATGTTGATGATGATAATGATAATGTTTTATTTACCACATCTGGGGCAACCAATGATTATTTAACTGATTTGACAACTCTCCAGTCAGAGAAGACACCAATATTTGCCCCAAAGGCATCGCCTTCACTTGGAATGTTAAACATACAAACACTTGCTAAACCAGGAAAAAAGGAATTAATTTTAAATGAAATTGACTGCTACTGTTGGGATATTATTGGATTATCAGAGACCCACTTTCCTCAAAATGGAATAGAAACCATAAACAGGAACACCCTCATCACCTCAGGACAAAGCAACAGTGTTCACCGTCAACATGTTGGCTTTCTACTCTCAAAACGTGCTAAAAAATCTCTACTTGCCATAAATCCACTCTCAGAGCATATAATTACTGCAAAGGTTCCATTGCTAACATTTCCATCATCCAAGTTTATGCCCCTGACTCTTCCCAGAGTGACCAAGATGCAGAAGACTTCTACACCCAGTTCCAACACACCATAGACCAGGTGCCAAAGAAGGATGTTCTGTTCATCATTGGAGACTTTAACACTATTTCCAGACAACCAAATGCAGGTTTCAAAGACATAATGGGCAAGTTGAGACATGGGAGACAAAACCTTAGGGGGGAAATGCTCATAGATTTATGTTGTAATAACAAGCCAACACAATGACTTTCATTAACAATACAATGTTTCAACATGGAGAATGCACAAAGGTCACATGGAGATCCCCAGACAGCAGAACCTCAAATATGATTGACCTCATACTGGTCTGCAAGCGTTGGAAGTTGTCAGTGCTGAATACAGTATCTTTGGCCAGTGGTGATTTTGACTCAGACCATGTTCTAGTCATGTCAGAACTCTGTATGTACCTCCAAAAACCCCAACCATCCAAGAAAAGCTACCAAAAATACCATGTCAATCTCCTAAAAAACATCAAAACAAGAAACAAATATAAAACTGCTATCTCAAATGAGCTGTCAAGCATCCAACTCTTGGGAATCCCAACCACTGAGGAAGTCAACGGTCTGGTTGATGAAAGCACCTCAATCATCAGAGAAACAGCTAATGAAATCTTAGGAGCACAGTCCCGCTCTGATAAACCATGAATCACACCCGAAATCATTGATATCTGTGCTGAAAAACATATTCACGCCAACAAACAAGACAAACATAGCCAGGATGAATACAAGAGGTTAAAATGTTCTAATAGAGAAAAAAATATGGCAGGCTCTGCGCCGATATGTCAACAACAAGTGCCATGAATGCAAAGACACCTTCAAAAAAAAATGACAGCCATTACATGTACAAAAAGTACAGGAACTGTCAAAAAAGAAACCTGCAGCAGCAACAACCCTGTTAGATAAACATGGACAACTTATCACAGATTCTGAGGAGAGGCGGGGACACTGAAAGGAACACTTTTGCCAGAAACTGAACCCCACAATAACCCTTGACCCATATATCCTACTGTCTTTTCAACTACCAGAGTACTCAGTAGATCCAAGTCCACCACCATTACAAGAAGAGGAAGTTGCTGCTATACAATCCCTGAAAACAAATAAAGCTTCTGGCCCAGATGGCATACAGTCAGAGCTAATTAAGTTGGGCCCAGAAGAACTAGTAGAGGTCTATCATAAAGTCACAGTAGGCATCTGGGAAACAGGCCACTTCTCCAGATCTTGGGTGAAAGCCATGATTGTCCCCCTTTACAATAAGGGTGAAAAGGGCGATTGTAATAACTACAAATCAATTAGCATGACAAGCCAACTGGCAAAGATCCTAAAAAAAATCCTACTTGACTGACTAAAATCCCTGACAGACCTCACTTTATAGGAATATCAGGCCAGCTTCCAAGGAGATCAATCTACTATAGATCATATATTTTCCACCTGGCAACTGATGGAGAAAAACATAGAAATTGCAAAAGAATTGCTCTTGATGTTTATTGACTTTAAACAGGCCTTCAATTTAATATGGTGCAACAGGCTTTGGCACATACTTCTGCATTATGGAGTCCATAAAAACATGGTAATGTTGATCAAAGATATGTATTTGAACTTCTGTAGCCAGGCTCAGATGCCTGAGGGATTGACAAAAGAGTTCCAGATGTCAGCAGGTGTTCTTCAGGGTTGCCTCCTATCCCCTCATCTATTTAATCTGTTTCTAAATGCAGCTTTATTACTAAAACCACACTTGCTAAAACCACAGACAGTGCATTTATTGGAGGGAAACTTGTTGACAAATTAGTGTACACAGACAACATTGTGAAAATTAACAGCCATGAACATCTCCTCCTAACAGACACAAACAAGATAGTGTCAGCAACCAAAGCCCTTTGAATGGTTGTCAACACAAAAAAAATGAAAGTCATGCGGGTATCCCGAGACTCTGCACCCAGAGCCATACAGCTAAACCATAACCATAAACCATCTTTTGTCTACCTTGGCAGTCTTTTAACCTCTAACAATGATTGCTCAAAATTGATTAGGTGTAGACTGGGCCTTGCAACCAGCAGCTTCAAGAGCCTATCATCAATTTGGAAATGTAAATTACTATCAAAATCATTGAAGGTCTGGCTCTTTAACTCTCTCATAATCCCCATTGCTATGTATGCAAGTGAAACATGGTCAATTAAAGCTGATGACAAAAGGCATTTGAAACAAAATGTCTCCATTGCATAGCAGGGATCATCTACATCAACCAAGTATCCAATGGAGACCTCCATAAACTCCTCCACTGCTCATACACTATCATGGACCAAATTAGAAGTCAGCAACTCTGCTGGCTTGGTCATATTCAACCAATGTCATCAAATCAACTACCCAAAATCATGTTTGAAGGACAGGTACATGGCACACAACCTTGTGGCCAACCTTGCAAGAGATGGTAAAACAACTTCAATGGCCAGAACCCCACCCAACTCCTGCATTGTGCACCAGATAGATCCAAATACTGTCGCCATATTCAACAACTAGTGAGAAGAGAAGAAGCCCCAATACAGCCACAAAGGCTGAATGGGATATAAGTCAAAAAGTAAGTCAAGTTTTATGAAATAAAGAGTTCTGCTCACCTTATAAACCAAAGACTGGCAGGATTTATGCAAGATACTAGGGTATAGGAGTGCTTTTATTGATGTTAAGTAAAGATTGCCATCTAGTAGTGTCTAGGGTTAATCAGAAGTTAAGATTTTGGAATGGTAGCTACCTTCAAACCATTTCAACAACAATAATAAAGCTAAGAAACATAAAAAACAAGGATTTGACAAGCTACACAAACTTGACATCTTCTGGGTCATATCTATTCTAAGTTTCTTGACATCTTCAATCTTGAAAATGATTGCTTTTAAGAGGCAAAGAAACTTGAGACAATATCTACCAAAAAATAACAAAGTGAGGAGAAAAAGTGCTCACAAGAGCTGGTGTCAGGTTGTGTACATGATTTTGAGGTTTATCATGGGAAGGGCACTCTTGTTGAAGATGAAATAGAGCTAGATCTTGGAGTTGGAGGCAATATAGTTATATGTCTGATGAGTACCTTGCCAGAGAAAATGAACTACAAGTTTTAGGCTACTTTGACAACTAGTTTTTGAGCAGGAAACTACTGAGTTTGCTCAAAAAATAAGAATTCTCCTGCATTGGTACACCAAACAAAGCACACCTGAAGGGCTGCCCACTCCTCACAGATAATGAAATGAAGAAGTGAGAGGGAGAAACATAAGATTACAAAACTGATATTCATTCCAGTATTATTGTAGTGAAATGGTTAGATAATAACATGGTCTGGTTGGCTTCAACATATGCAGGAATAATGTCACAGGATATATTAAGATGCTGGAACATCAAGAATAAATCCAGGGTTGAAGTTTCAAGGCCAGTCATGTTTATGAGTAAGAATGCCATATGGGTGGAGTAGATTTAGTAGACATGCAGACAGAGATATGCCAAACTCATCTTTACACACAAAAATGGTATATGAGAATCTTCTGGTGACTTCTTGACACAACAGGGTGCAATACCTGGCTTCTTTTCATGTCAGATATCAGAGTGCTGACTTCAAGGACAGACAACTGATGATCTTGAGAGGCTTCAGGTCTTAAGTTGCTGTAGGGTTATATGCCCTGGTGCATGTGATACCCCAACATAAATGTGGTTGACCATCCAAAGATGACAAAGGAAGTCCAAAAACAAATATGACCAGCAATATTTGCTCAAGCCAAAGGACTTGACCACTAGCAAACAGACTGGCAAGCAGAGCCACTGCAAAGAGTGCAAATCAGGATATACTATTTTGTAATGCAAAAAAATGTGACCTTCCACTATGCTTTACTGCCAAAAACAAATGTTTTCTACACTTAGTGAAAGTGCCCCATTTTTATATACATTAGAGGCTGAAGTTGTATTTTTGTATTAAAAGAAAGTAAGAGAAGGCAGAATGTATGAGAAATATAAAGTTTGAGCTATATATATATTCTGCATATATAGTTGGGCTATCAATTATTCTGCATATTTTCAAAAAAGAACTATTTTCTTTACATATTTCCCACTCAATAGCATCTACTCTAGACATTTACCCTAAAGGCATGTCTGTTTCTTAGCTATCTCATTAGTGAGTTGATTAGAAAATTTACCATTTAGTTTAGGCCTATACCATCACATTGTTGTGAATTAGTGAGAATGGTTGGTCAAAATGCTATTTGAAAATGACTCAAAATGTTGGTAAATTTTGGGTAGTCTGTATCTCTGACCTATGAATGGAAAGTGAGCATACCATTTGATGCCTTTTTTATACTTTTTCTGAATATAATAATTGCTTCTTGTGCAAATTAAATTTTATGCCCATTATGGATCCTCAAAGATGCTACCTTTTTCTCTTACTTTTAGTTATGTAATAGGATTAGAAACTTCATCATATGCAGAACAATTATAGCTAGGCTAATACATTACAACTACAGCTTTCACATACTTTATCCCACCTCACCCCTCTCATGTGCAAATATATGACCCAGATCATAAAGGTGATTTCCTATGCATTTTCTGGTTCTTAATTAGGTAAATTTCTAGGTGGCACTATAATTTAGCTACAATGAAAGTGAAAACAACATTTGATGCCCTTTTTATACTCTTTCATAATATAATAATTGCTTCTGCCACAAATTACATCTTGAGCCCTTAAAGAGGCCCTGGAGATATTTTATATGAATTATGAAAGAGCATAAAAAAAGTATCAAATGACATTTCCACTTTCATCCTAGCTAAATTATATGGCCCACTGCAAATTTACCATGAACCTTACTACCCCCCTAAAATGCAAATATATACCCTGAATTGGAATATACCCTGAATTGTTGACAACAAAGTTTTGAATTGTGAAATCCAGTGCTATTTTTGTCAATGGAATTGAAAAACTTGAAACAGTAGGAAAATAGTTTGAATTGAAAATCAAGTATTTTGTAGCTTAGGTTGTAACTTCTTTGTGTGGTTACAAAAATGAAATACCTTTGGGATTCCTTTAAGGGCTCAAGATGCAATTTGCAACAGAAGCAATTATTGTATCATGAAAGAGCATCATGGGTACCCATAAGGGGGGGGGGGGGTGTCTGCCCCTCTGGCTGAATGATGCTGCCTTATTTTGTATATTTTTGTTCTGAGATTTCTATTATATCACATTAAAAGTGCCAATTAGACAAGGTTTGCCCTCCCCCCTGGAATTCAGCTTATGGGCACCCATGAAGAGCATAAAAAAGGCATCAAATTATGTTTTCACTTTCATCCTAGCTAAATTATAGTGCCACCTAGAAATTTAACCTTGGTTTTGTCACAGTCAATTCAATTTACAGGTAAACCAGTTTAAACAAGAGTGACACTAACAGAGGTATACAATAAGGGAACTGGATGCCACTATTATTTTATTAGTAGTATTTTCTTTAGAGGACATAGACAAGAATGATATCTCTGAAAAAACTTATTGAATTATTTTTAGTCACTGAAAACTAAGGTAAAATTTTACTTTAGCTACTTGTGGCTATCTTGGGAAGGGGTAAGGTTAGGAAAATGAAAATTTCAGGGATGGGTCTATAGGCTAAATTATGTCCCAGGAAGGTATTTTGAAGTACCTACATCTACTCCTTCTCCCTCTAGAGGGCCCTGACCTTTGATGACATTTAAAAATCTGTGTTAGGCTATAAAAGTGAAACCTTGTAAAATAAATCTTCTGCTTAAATGAAGTACAACAACATTGTTTTTAGCTTCACAACTTTGCTCAATCTCAATTGACTTATAAATAAAGTAAACATACCACTCAATGCCTTTTTTTATGCTCTTTCCAAATATAATTAGGCTATAATTTTTGTCAGGAATGAATCTTACTCCCACCCCTATATACCAATTCAGGGTATATATTTGCACATTAGGGGGGGGGGGGAAGGGGGGAAAGTTTAAACTTACCTCTCATATACATCAGAAATAAAATATACCCTCACCCTCCCTAATGTGCAAATATATACCCTGAATTGATATATATAGGGGTGGGGGTATAATTCATTTCCAACAAAAAAAATATTATTATATTTGAAAAGAGCATAAAAAAGGCATCTAGTGGTATGTTTATTTTATTTGTAAATTCAATTATATGAACAACAAAAAATTTAATGGAATTGAATTATCAGAACTAAACCAAGAGAAAAAGAAACTGAAAATTAAAGTAAAATGTTGTTTTGTCAAAATTTCAATAGCCTAGGTCCTGTCATGTAGGCGAATTTCAGGACCATCTAGAGAGGAGTGGAGGTAGGTACTTCAAAATACCTTCCTGGGACATACTTTGGCTTGTAGACCCATCTCTGAAAGTTTCATTTTCCTAACCTAATCCCTTTCCAGGACAGCCAAAAGTAGAATTTTACAAAAACTTACATAAATGTCTTCTTCTATCTTCTTCTTCTATGTGTGAGCAAATGTCGTTTTTCTTCTTCTTCAATTATAGGCTTCTGATGAATCCATTTAACCTTTTTCGTATTGTCTGATTATGTCAGGGGTGTCCTGGGAAATCAAATATAGAAATTAGACTATTATTCTTTAATAATAGAATTTATACACCTTTGATGAAACCACCTATATTTAGGCAGTTAAAGACAGCTTTGAACAATTCGGCATCATCAGTTGAAGATGCCGAGACTACATCACCCAAGACTACTGAAGGAGCTTGCCAAAGAAAT
The DNA here is from genome assembly GCA_029168905.1 of Artemia sp. Kazakhstan ARC1039. Taxonomy (NCBI): domain Eukaryota; kingdom Metazoa; phylum Arthropoda; class Branchiopoda; order Anostraca; family Artemiidae; genus Artemia; species Artemia sp. Kazakhstan ARC1039. Next base: position 41,040 of record JAQQPU010004729.1, read on the forward strand.
TGCACAACCACTATGCAATATATTCCAACTGTCGCTTGACTCAAAAAAGGTACCCAAAGACTGGAAGCTGACCCATGTCACCCCAATATTCAAGAAAGGTGACCGCACCAAAGCCAAAAACTACAGACCCATCAGTCTGACCTCAGCAGTGGCAAAAACCCTTGAGCGGATTGTGAATGCTGATATTTTGACACATCTCTGTAATAATAATATACTTTCCCCCGACCAGCACGGATTTCTGCCAGGAAAATCGGTTGAGACCAATCTCCTTGAGACATACAGCACCGTAACAGATTACCTGGAGAAAGGAACCGCTGTGGACCTGATTTTACTGGACCTAGCCAAGGCTTTCGACAAGGTACCACACAACCGTCTCAGATTGAAACTTTCAGCAGCAGGTACCCACTCGGACGTGGTCGATTGGGTCATGGACTTTCTGACTGGTCGGAGTCAGCAGGTTCGACTCTTCACAAATAATGGCGATAAGGTCTTCTCCGAACCATGTGATGTTGTAAGCGGAGTCCCCCAAGGTACTGTCTTGGGCCCTACCCTATTCCTTATATACATCAACGATATGATGAACGGAACAGAAAACAACATCACTCTCTATGCCGATGACTCCAAGCTGTTTGGGCCTGCAAACCAACAAAGTCTGCAGCGTGACCTTCATAAAATCCAAATGTGGGCAAAAGACTGGCTACTTGAATTCAACACATCGAAGTGCAGTGTCCTTCACTTTGGAAGCAACAACCTCCGTCACCAGTATAGCATGTCCGATCCCAATTCACTGGCTAGCTTAGTACTAAAGACAAGTCCCGAAGAAAGAGATCTAGGAGTGCTGATAGATGAACAACTGAAGTTCCACGGCCACTGGCAACAAGCAGTTTCAAAAGCAAATTCAAGCCTTGGTCTCCTCAAACGCACTATAACCAGCCGCTCCCGTACAGTCTTTCTAAGGCTCTATAAGGCTATAGTTAGACCCGTTTTGGATTTTGGTACGTGTCTCACCTCCCCTTCTTATAAGAATGACACCAGTCTAATCGAAGGAGTTCAGAGACGTGCCACGAAATGCATAGCTGGCCTACGAGATCTCCCATACAACAAGAGACTGGAACGCATGCAGCTGCCAACACTTGTCTTCAGACGCCGCCGTGGTGATATGATGCTGACCTACAAGTATAACGCACAACCAAATAACCCCCTCTTTACCTAACATTCAAGTCAGCACCAGACAAGAGGACACTCACATAAGCTGTCAAAACGTTTTGTTAAAACACGAACGCGGCAACACTTCTTTTCCGAGCGTGTTGTCAACGATTGGAATAGCCTTCAAGCTGAAACGGCGACTGCACCTACGGCTGCGTCCTTCAAGTCCAGACTTGACAAGGAATGGAATAACAAGCCATGGAAATATGAGTGGGACTGTCCGTCCCACTCAACTACTGACTGATGCCAACTTTATCATAATGAGTGTCTTGCTAGGAGGCTGATGCCGCTTGTCATACCCAACCATCTCGCACACTCAATCCGAAGTTGCTGTTGTGCGGCGGTGTCAGCTCTATACCACTGAGAATGGTCTTTACGGGCCATACCAGCCTCGTGGCCACCGCTACCGAGTGGGCTTAAATTGCATCTCTCCAGCAGACCTCTCCTATGGCGTGTCACTGGGGCCTAACACAGTGACGAATTTTTGCCATCATTTGACCCGGAGCACAACAGATCCAGTATGGACCTTAATTTGCTCCGAAGTGCGAATTAAGGTAATTAAGGTAAGAGTGTCTCCTTTGTGTTAGTTGGTCAATATTAGGGGTTAGCTTAAGGCGCTTAAATGTAGCAGATCAAGTTAGCCATTCTTTTTTATGGTTTAAAGTTGCCAAAGGGCAACCAAAAAGGATATGGTTGATGGTCTCATCGTAGGTTTGGCATAGGCGGCAAAGAGGGCTCATTACTGTTGGAATGGTTGTCTTGATAGTGATAAGTTTGGCCGTTAAGGCCAGTAGCATTTGATGGTCGTTTTTCTTCTTCTTCTTCTATTTAAAAGCAGGCGGGCTTTTCAGTAATACTATTTAGCCCTTTTCCTTTTGCTTCACTCTGTGGGCTACAGAGCTACTGGCTTGATTGCCTCATATTTATTAGATAATTTCAGATATCTTTCAGTAGATCTTTCGACTCTAGGAGTTCAATTATCAGATGATAGATGTCGATTTCTATGCTCTGTGTGCAGGTATAGTTGGCTAGGCTCTTGGCTGATAGGTTTTTATTTTTGCTAATGTTGGCATTCTTCTTCTTCTATTTCACAACAGGCGGGCTTTTCAGTTGATACTATTTAGCCCTTTTCCTTTTGCTTCACTCTGTTGGCTACAGAGCTACTGGCTTGGTTGTCTCTTATTTATTAAATATTCTCAAATATCTTTCAGTAGATCTTTCGACTCAAGGAGTTCAAATATAAGATGATAGATATCGATTTATGTGCTCTGTGTGCAGGAATAGTCGGCTAGGCTCTTGGTTGATAGTGAGATTTTGTGGTGTTTGAAGCACTTTAACAGTTTACAGTGCAAGGTATGCTGTGCATACGTCAGCATATTACACTCAAATAGGCCGTGGTCAATTGTTTCATTATTCATAATACAATACCTGCAAAGAGGGGACAGGGGAACTGAACCACTTGAATTAGGAAACTGATACGAGAATGCAAGAAAGTTTAGTCCATTTGTTCCAGAACGAATTCTGTGATAAATTTTAGAAAAGTACTTATTGGGAAAAGAGGAAAGAGTAGGATTTTTCTTATTAAACATAATATCTGATAGTCTCCATCGGTAAATATCTCTAATGGGGATTGGTCTCCCACTTGGCTGGTCAATATTCATAGCATTTTTCGCTATTTCATCAACCTGATGATTACCACTTATACCAGAGTGGCTAGGAATATACTGAAGATAAGTTTTTATGCCACTTGAAGCAAGATTATCTATAATACTAAGACAATGATAGGTGTCAATATCCAGCTTATACTGAGGAGCTGAAGACAGCAACTCAAGGCTTGATAAAGAGTCAGAATAAACTATAATATTATTTGAATTAGCAATCAAGGGTTTATTTTCCATAAGGTGTTCTAATGCCATGAGTATAGCATTTAACTCTGCAGACATTATATATACATTATTATACAATCTCTCACCCATTGCAATTTTCAGGTGAAGAAGGAAGGCACCACTTGCTACATTCTCATTCATTTTGGACCCATCAACAAATATTTGGAAATGGTTTTTATAAGTAATTGTATTAAGTTCAGGAAATTTTTTCTGGACAAAAGCAATGGGGGTTAAATCTTTAGTCCACTTTGAGAAATCAGAATTCATTATGGGGATTAACCAATTCCATGGAGGGAATTGGGGGAAAGTAGGCGCAATAGACTTTGCGGGTACAGGGAACTTCTTCTGAATATTGGCATTTTCATCTGCTATGCCGGATTTGGCTGGATTTCCTGGCTATGGCTGGATCCTGCTATGGCTGGATTTCTTAACCAATTATGCAGTGTGTGTGAGCCATTTGATTCAATTTTTGTAAGATGTTTTATCAAGAGTTGGCATGAATTCAAACTCAGATTTTTCCAATATTTCTCTTCTGTTTTTAAGCGGGGTTCGTATGACGTCCAGAAACGATACTAGTGCGTTCGGACCCCTAACTACGGCAATAGGCTCGAATGCAGTTAGGTCAACTATAGTTTGTACGAGGTCTGAACATCGAAAATTCACTTCTTCGTCAGTAAAGGGAAGTGTTTAAAAATTAAGAATCTTCAAGTGATCATTTTATGTGTCATTGTTGCCTTTTATAAAATGTGTATCAATTCCAACATTTTCAAAGGAATTTTAATGGAGTCCTTTTCAAATACCCTATGACCATCTTTTTTTGAAAATCCAAAAATCTATTTTTATCTAGTTGAAATTTCCGAACATTCTTGTGCAGCTACGGAGGGCAAGCACTTGGAGTTTACTATAGTTTAACTATAGTAAAAGGTAGTCCAAGGTTTAAACACCCTCAAAAAAGATTCCGAATATGTTTATGGACCTGCGGTGGCGCAGCGAGTTTGACCCAATCTTGGTAATACGGGACTCAGAGATCGAACCTGAATGTAGCAACACAATGCACGGCCTACACAAGGACCTTATGAGTCAAGAAGCATAGTTAATCCGATCATTTTTATACCATCAAGTGTGTCCACTCACATAAGAATTTGACCTTTCCAATTTTACTGTAAGTGTTTAAACTACAGAAAGTTCTTACAGCAACTTGGCTGACTTTCTTAAAACAGTTTAAGGGTTAAACAGTACATAAGGGTCTAACATCGTGGTTCATATCGCATTTATAGCAATACGAATTGGCTGTAATTTACCGTAATCGGTTATCGTGAAATGAAAGTAATAACACATAATCAATTATCATTAATGATAATTGAGTTCTTGAAAAAAAAACCTTAATTTCTTTTTGACTATAAGAAAGTAGATAAAGTCATATGAAGAAAACAGTTTACCAGTTTTGTGGACGCAGAGGTGTCCACAACTATAACTATATTGATGGTACAGGAGCCTAATATTATATGTAGCATCCATGTCGCGATTAAAGTTCCAAAAATTTTCACAAGAATTCATACCATAAAGCTTGTCCTTCTCGCAAAATAATTTTGTCTTTTTCCCTTTACGACAAGTTTATACAGCAACCAGGATAACTTTTTTTGTGATTAATTTTAAGAAACGTTTTCCACAAAATAAGATATCAAAGAAAGGAAAAGAACTCCATTAAACCAAAAATGAGCAAAAATTAAGTCAAATAATCTTCCAAGCGTAAAGCTACCACAAATCAACATCAAGAAAATCATGACACCCTAGACGAACAGAAATTACAATAAATAACCGAGTCAAACTCAACACGAGCAGAAATTAACATGATTAGGGGTGATAATCCCCATGTCTTATCAAGTCCAGAACATAATTTGCACTTCACTGAAAAAAGCAACAAATGAACGTGGATTGTCAGCTTAACATGCATATACTGATATTTATTGCTTAAAATCTTAATAGTTTGTGATGAATTAAAGTTAGCAAAGTGAAAACAATTAAAATGTATTTCGTTTTCAGTAAATTGCAAATTATCCGGTCTTGAGAAGGCATAAGGGTTTTGAGCCCAACTCATGTTAATTTCTGCTCGTTTTACGTTTGACTCGGTTATTTATTTATTGTAATTTCTGTTCATTTTGGGTTTCATTTATTTATTGATTGTGATTTGTTGTAGTTTTATGTTTGGAAGATTATTTTACTTAATTTCTTCTCCTTTTTGGTTCGATAGAGCTCATTACTTTTCTTTGAAAAACTTGTTTTGTGGAAAAAGTCTTTTCAATTAATTTCTGTTTGTTTTTATTAACATAGTCTTTTTCATTGAAAAAGAAAGATAATACTTAATATGTTTTTTTTCTATTAGACTCCATAGTTTGACTTACTATTCGTATGTTGAAAAAACTTTTTCAACTATTTTTAACAACATAAACCCTTTTGAAAATCTTGAAAAAATGATATTATTTAATCTAGTTTTATACCTCAAGTAGACCTGAAAAATAAAGCTTAATAAATACCTCAAAAATTCTATTTATGCTCTTTGACAACCTGGATACACTTATGCTCTTTTAATTTAGTTGAATTGTAAGGGGAAATGTAGTAATAGCACTAGTCCTGAAAGTTTCAACTTGATACCCTCAGTTATTCTTGTGATATTACAGAGATATCTTATTGACAACCAGCACACATACTGTACCTTTTGATTTAGTTTTAAAGCAGCATTTAGTTTTAAATCATAATGGGAAAATTGCCTAACTTTGGGGGCTTGACATACCCAATATCCTCAGAACCATAATTACTGGACTGTTAAACTATGCTAAAGAAAATAGCTGTCTAAAAACTTTATGGGATGTGTTTGAAAAATTAATGAGCATGGGAGGATTGCTTGCCCCCCCCAATTCTTTTGACTCTTAAAAAGAGCATTAGAACTTTTAATTTCTAATCGAATGAGCTCCTTTAAAAGTCTCAATGATATTGCTAATTACGATAGAGCACCACTGCATGTGATATTGCTTATATACCCTTTTGAAAACCTGCATACATATAGTTTTTTCGTTTAATAGAACGCTCCTCTTTCCAAACGTTTTCTAAAAGTTTCACCTTAATACTCTTAGCGTCATTAGTTACAGTAATCGCTAGTAATATTAATAGTATACACATGGTGCCTTCTGGTAAGTTCAAAATACGCCACAAACTTACACTGAAAGGTCTAACTTAATAATGTAAGCCGTTCTTGAGATATTGCTTTGTCACCCTTTAACAATCTACATGTTCATAGTTCGTTTTGACGTACTTCAAAATCTGCCTAATATACCTTGAAAGCTTCACCTTAATATCCTTAGCTTGCGTAGTACCAATAATTGTAGTAGCATTACTAGCAGTAAGCGTATAGTACCTTTGGTTCTCTTCAACATCCTCTTTAAGACAAGCTGAAAGTTTCAACTTAATATCATCAACCGTTCCTGAATCATTGCAGATACACCCTCTTGACAACGTGTATGGGCATAGTGTGTTTCAATTTAGTTCAATCAGTTTCAATATTCTTCGAATTTTTCGCCTTATTGGCATTAGCTTTAGTAGCAGTACAATCAGTAGTAATAGTAGCGGCAGTAGTAATAATAGTAGCAGTAATACGAGGAGAAGCAGTAGCATTAGGATGCAAATATTGTCTTTAGGTTAGTTCAAGATCCCCCACAACAGGCCCTGTGAGTTTTAACTTTATACACCAAACTATTTATAAGCTATTAATTAAAAGAAACTTTCCGAAAAATAAGTTTTTCAAAGAAAAGTAAAGGCCATTTTAAACTTAACCTCAGGAGATGCAAATACCTGTTAAAATTCAAACTCAAAACGACTAGAAATTACTATTAAAGAATAAATGAAACCCAAAACGAACAGAAATTAAATAAACAATCATAGCAAAAAACATACAACAAGTAATAATATAAATGAATAAATAGATCTTAAAGCGAGTAATGCTTAGGTTGAATATGAAAATCTAGCTTAAAACGAAAACAAATATTTTGCTATTAAAGTATAAATGAAACTTAAAACGAACAGAAATTAAATAAAAAATCAATGCGAACAAAACATACAATATATATTAATGTAAATGAATAAATAAATCTTAAAACGAGTGAAACTTAAATTGAATATGCAAATCAAGTTTACAATACAAAACATACAATATATATTAATGTAAATGAATAAATAAATCTTAAAACGAGTGAAACTTAAATTGAATATGCAAATCAAGTTTGAATCGAATAAAAATAACTACAAACAAGAGTTTGGATATCATTTCACTGCAGAAGCCTAAAACCTACTGTGTCATTGGCACTTTACTGAAAACAATTCTTTGAAATATTTTCACTTTTGTAACTTTAAGAAATCAAAAATTGATTAAGATTTTAGGGAATAATTATCAGCATATGTATATTAAATTGACAATGCACATTTTTTTTCAGTAAACTCATTTGAATTTTTTTTCAGTAAAATACAAATTATATTCTGGCTTTTAGAAAGCATAGGGGTTTTGAACCTTACTCACATTAATTTATGCTCGTTTTGAGTTTGACTCTAATATTTATTTTAATTTTTGTTCGTTTTGTGTTTCATTTATTTATTGATACTGATTTGGGGTAGTTGTATGCTTGGTAGATTCTATGATAGTCCGGACGTCAGGTGTTGAAAATGTGAACCATACCACGATGGAATGGGGCTGCTACGAGAATTAGCCTACCCTCCACCCCCCTAAATTGACCATGCGGATTCAAAAATACCAATGGCACTTGCTTGCGAGTGGTGAAACACTCCGAAACTTGACATTTTATTATATTTTGGTGTTTCATGCAAGACAATACATGCTCCACAAAGTTTGAGGTGCAGTTTTCCACTCAAAAAGAAATGCCTAGAAGCCATAGAATGTTTTCATAACAAACTAACACGATTAGTTAAAAAAAATGGCACAGTTAAAAAAAAATGGCAAAACTTTATGAGTCTTGAACAGTCTTGGAAAGTATAAACAAAATCAAATTGAATATTAGATATATAATGATATTAATTGTTGAAAGATCAATCAGTTCAAGTTTTTTTTCACTGTAATTTTTATATTCATTTTCAATGCTGTAAGAACTGGAAAATAATAAATTTGTAATATACGAGTAATTCGTTTTCAGTGAAGCACCAATGACGCAGAAGGCTTTAGGTTTTTACAGTTAAAGAAGGGGGCAGTATCCAAATTTTGCTTGTAGTGAAACTATATTTGTCTTGACCAATCTTGAAAAGAACTAATAAATTAAACTGAATATTTGATGCATAATGATATTAATTGCTAAAAGCTCATCGGTTCAAAATTTTACCGTAATTTTAATATTTATTTTCAATATTAAGTACAAAAGAAAACATTTGTAATATAATTCGTTTTCAGTAAAGGGCCAATGACGCAGTAGGTTTTAGGCTTCTGCAGTGAGACGATACCCAAACACTTGTTTGTAGTTATTTTTATTCGATTCAAACTTGATTTGCATATTCAATTTAAGTTTCACTCGATTTAAGATTTATTTATTCATTTACATTAATATATATATTGTATGTTTGTTTGCATTGATTTTTTATTTAATTTCTGTTCGTTTTAAGTTTCATTTATACTTTAATAGCAAAATATTTGTTTTCGTTTTAAGCTAGATTTTCATATTCAATCTAAGCATTACTCGCTTTAAGATCTATTTATTCATTTATATTATTACTTGTTGTATGTTTTTGCTATGATTGTTTATTTAATTTCTGTTCGTTTTTGGTTTCATTTATTCTTTAATAGTAATTTCTGGTCGTTTTGAGTTTGAATTTTAACAGGTATTTGTATCTCCTGAGGTTAAGTTTAAAATGGCCTTTACTTTTCTTTGAAAAACTTATTTTTCGGAAAGTTTTTTTAAATTAATTTTTGTTCGTTTTTGATTGCAAAAAGTTTCAAGTTTTTTTTTGACATGGGGGGGGGGGTGGTGCTTACTGTCCGATTACTCTTGACTTTAAAAAACAGATCTAGAACTTTCAATTTAAATCGAATGAGGCTTTTATCAAAGTCTATACGATTACCTCTTTGATAAAAACCTTATATATGAACAACAGGCAGCTTGCAAAACTTATGGACAGCGATTGACAACAATAAATGAATTGAAAAAATAGCTCCAATAAGGGGGTTTAGACCATTTCACTTGCTGACACAAAGGGATCACGGCTGTTTGGAATTGACCTTAATAGGAATTTGTGTGCCAAAGCAATTTTGCATCTATCACAGAGTATGTATTTTAACCTTATAATTGGATAATTATAATAGATTTCCTATGTGTGTTTCCCATACAAAACCCCTTCCCATAAGTTATAAACCCCCCTTAATAAGTTATGCCCCAGGGCATAACTTACAACGCCTACCCCTGGGCCCTGGTGGGCTGTGTCGACACCGGAGTTTTTGTTATCAGAACTTTGAACTATTTTAACAAAATGTCTATCTCAAAATTTTTATCTGATGCATTGAGGGCGTGGAGGAGGGAGAGGGGCTAGTTGCCCTTCAATCTCTTTTGAATCTTAAAAAGTGAACAAAAACTTTCAATTTCCAATCAAATGAGCCCTCTCTAAAGTTTATACGAGCATCCTTCCATAAGAAATAATATGAAGGATTCGGAGAAT